>OVBJ01000433.1:0-56849 GCA_900406535.1 Noccaea bulbosa | reverse complement strand
TTCAAAATTTATCAACTCTATAGAAATTCATCTCCCAATAACCCCCCCTTATTTTATCTTTAGATTTTCACCATTGACTTTTGTCGGCGCCGTTGACTCTCACTAGTTGTTCTAAATTTAATTTCCCATCTTCACATATAGCCATCATGGTGTAATATTTCCATCACCCACGGCCATGGTAAATGTGAGTGAAAACAAAGCACCTAAAAAAAAAAAAAAAAGGAAAAAAAGTAAAAATCGCTACATCAAAACTAAAAGGTATATATTAATTATTACTACATTGGAAGATTTCCAATATACTAGTTTCAGATTTCCAGATTTTACTCACTTTGGAATGTTAAGGTCAACCGTAAAGTTGCGACCAGCACAAATAATTATAGGTAAAACTCGGTTCAATAATATTTAATGATGTTGATATACGGATGTGATGGTTTCAAATGTCAACGAGGTTTGGATAATAATGAGCAAAACCAGAGATCGAAAGCTACTAAAAATCTGAATTAAGTGTAGATCTATTTTGACTTTGAAGAAGAGAGTTTTCATTAAATGTTTCCCGCCAATGGCCCAACGGCCCCGAACGCGTAGAACGTAACATGCATGGTGATCCATATTTATGGCTTCTTCATCCCACTTGCTTATTTCTTATTTCTTACTAGAACTCTAAAGATTTCATTTGTCTATTATATAAGGCAATGTTTAGTCACAGATACTGAGACACCACAAGAACAAAGAGAAGAAAAAATAAGCGAAAGAGAAAATACAGTTATTTCTCTAGAGATGGAACCTAAGAATGTTACTTTTCTGCTTCTTTCTTTGATTTTGCTTCATTTATCTGTGGAGTCTGTTCTTGGGGATGGATCTGTGGTGGGGCCTGCGAGGTTTAGGGACGATGATTGTAGGTGGGGCCGTAGGTGTGGTGGACGGGGCCAGTTTGGACGCGGTGGTGGTGGAGGTCTTGGAGGAGGTGGAGGTAGAGGTGGTGGTTTAGGCGGCGGAGGTGGTGGAGGTTTTGGAGGAGGTGGAGGTAGAGGTGGTGGTGGCGGTATTGGCGGTGGTGCAGGACAAGGTGGAGGTTTTGGAGCCGGTGGAGGAGTTGGAGGTGGAGCAGGAGGAGGAATTGGAGGTGGAGGTGGAGGTGGAGCTGGTGGAGGTGGAGGAGGAGGTATTGGTGGTGGCTCTGGTCATGGTGGTGGATTTGGTGCTGGAGGAGGAGTTGGTGGCGGAGCTGGTGGAGGAATTGGTGGTGGAGGTGGAGCTGGTGGTGGTGGAGGTGGAGGTGTCGGCGGTGGTTCAGGCCATGGTGGTGGGTTTGGAGCTGGAGGAGGAGTTGGTGGCGGAGCTGGTGGAGGAATTGGTGGTGGAGGTGGAGCTGGTGGCGGTGGAGGTGGAGGTGTTGGCGGTGGTTCTGGTCAAGGTGGTGGGTTTGGAGCCGGTGGAGGTGTAGGTGGTGGGGCTGGTGGAGGACTTGGTGGTGGTGGTGGAGCCGGTGGAGGTGGAGGGGGTGGTGTTGGTGGAGGATCTGGACACGGTGGAGGTTTTGGAGCAGGAGGAGGAGTTGGTGGTGGGGCTGCAGGAGGAGTTGGTGGTGGAGGCGGAGGTGGAGGTGGTGGCGGCGGAGGCGGTGGTGCTGGTGGTGGATCGGGTCATGGTGGTGGTTTTGGAGCTGGAGGTGGAGTGGGAGGTGGAGCAGGAGGAGGTGTTGGAGGAGGTGGTGGATTTGGTGGTGGTGGTGGAGGTGGTGTGGGAGGTGGATCTGGACACGGTAGTGGATTTGGTGCCGGAGGAGGAGTTGGAGGTGGTGGAGGTGTTGGTGGTGGTGGTGGTGCCGGAGGTGGAGGCGGTGCTGGAGGAGGACGTGGTGGCGGCGCTGGTGGAGGTCGCGGTGGAGGAGGCGGCTTTGGAATTGGAATAGGAATAGGAGTTGGGGTTGGTGGAGGCTCCGGTCAAGGTACTGGAAGCGGAAGTGGCGGTGGCGGGGGTCGCCGTTAATCAAAGCTCTTGTTACCAATATCACGTTTTAGTATCCTCGACAGTACTACTACTACTTGTCATTCTATTTATCTTGTCATGCTTAAAAACAAAACAAAATGTACGATACACCATTTTTCATTTGTGTAAGAATGTTTTCAGAAATTCCAATAAGAAAATATTGAATCCCGGATTGATCTGAATTCTTGTCTTGAATAGTTAAATCATTTTTCTAGACTGGCACATATCCAACTTTCAAATGAATTAACTCGTTTTACAGACACACAGGCCCATCTATTCAAATTTTGAAGTCCTATTGTCCGAATTTACTGAAAGCTCTTGATATTAAAAAAAGCAGAATCAAAATGGTGTGGGACATCTTCCACTTTATAGCACCGTTCCTCCAGCCTCCGCATCGCAGCTTCGAGCCTTCGATCTTCACTCTTCAGTGTTCAAAGACACTTTTCGTAACGAGACTAATTAAGAGGAGCTTCCAACTTACACGTGATCAGTTAATTCTTGTCTAGTTTAGATATAACCTTAGTTATCTTTTTATCTTAGCAATTTAGCATTGCTGCTCTAATCTTGCAAGGCATATTCGGTACAAAAATCTCTCAAGTATGTTGTTAAAAAAAAAAAATTAAAATTTAAACAAGGAAATTTTCTTATAATCTCTGCTGGACGGATAATAATAAGTAAACAAACACGTGTGGTTTATTAATGTTTCCCGCCGTTCTCGACAGTTGCAAAGACGCTATAATATCTTTCTTTAATTTATAACACAAGGGGAAGATAAAACGCCGATTCATAAACCCTAGACTCTTTTCTCCTCTTTTCTCGATTCTGCGATTTTGGGTGCGATGGAACTACGCTCCGGTGACAAGGCGCGTCTTCCGCCGTCGAACGAAGGTAATCTTCACCATCCTTTGTGATTTCTTCCTAATTGATGTTGGG
Organism: Noccaea bulbosa; assembly: GCA_900406535.1. Classification (NCBI taxonomy): domain Eukaryota; kingdom Viridiplantae; phylum Streptophyta; class Magnoliopsida; order Brassicales; family Brassicaceae; genus Noccaea; species Noccaea bulbosa. The sequence continues at coordinate 53,927 of OVBJ01000433.1, read as the reverse complement.
TTTGATCCTTGATCTTCAAACTAGTGTGTCGGTGTTTCGGTGCGATGATCTCTGTGAAATTATCGAATTGTTTTGGCATTGGGCTCGATGATCTCTGTGAAATTATCGAACTTTCCAGTTTTTCCTGAATGCGGTTTCGTGGAATCAATTAAATTTTACAGTAAAATTGAATATTTTCTTCTTCTGAAACAGCCGAGAATCTCGAGGAAGAAGTTGATTTCAACTCTGATGAAGAACCTTATGCTCCAGCTTCTTCAGATTCCGATTCAGTGGATTCTGAATTTCAAGGTACGTTTACTTTCTCAAGGTATCTGCTTTAGCGTTGAATGTCTTCTTTTCCTTGATGATTTACACTCACTTGTGAACATAGGTGAGGATGAGGAGGTCGATGCTGATGGTGCTGATGATGATGATGATGTACCAAATCCTGTACCTGCCCCTGTCCTTGCGCCTTTGCCAATTGTAAACCTACCAAGAGCAGGCATTAAAAGGAAAAGACCTGGTAAACGCGGAAAGAAAGATGTGCTGTTGTGGGAGGTCTGGGAGGAAGAAGATCAGAGATGGATTGACCAACATTTGACAGAGGATGTTGATTTGGATCAACAGAATGCTGTGATTGCCGAAACTCTCGAGCCGCCTCCAGAATTGATTATGCCACTATTAAGGTACCAAAAGGAGTTTTTAGCTTGGGCGTCAAAACAGGAACAGTCGGTTGCAGGAGGGATCCTCGCAGATGAGATGGGAATGGGAAAGACCATACAAGCCATCTCTCTTGTTCTTGCGAGACGTGAAGTTGACAGGGCTCGATTTGGGAAAGCAGTGGGGTGCACTCTTGTACTTTGCCCACTTGTTGCTGTTTCTCAGTGGTCTAATGAGATTGATCGGTTTACATCCCCGGGAAGCACCAAGGTTCTTGTGTACCATGGGGCTAAGAGAGAGAAGAATGTCAAAGAACTCATGAAATATGACTTCGTTTTGACGACTTATTCTACGGCTGAGAATGAATTCAGGAGATGTATGATGTCACCCAAGGTGCAGTGTGAATATTGCGACAAGTCATTTTATCCCAAGAGTCTTACGATTCATCATAAATATCATTGTGGGCCTTCGGCTGTGAAAACGGAGAAACAATCTAAGCAGAATAAAAAGAACTCTGCAGCTACATCGTCCAAGCAAGCCAATGTCAAGGAGAAGCGATCAAGGAAGAAGGCTAAACAAACATTAGAAGAAGATCAGTGTGGTCCAGTTGATAGAGAGAAGTCTCTTTTGCACTCTGTCAAGTGGAATCGGATCATCTTGGATGAGGTTAGTACCAAGACACACCGTTTGTTGATGTTAAGCTAATGTTAGTTACTATAAATTTTCATTTTTCATTTCTTCATACCAGGCTCATTACATCAAAGAAAGACGTAGCAACACTGCCAAGGCAGTTTTTGCTTTGGAGGCTACCTACAGATGGGCTTTGAGCGGTACCCCTCTCCAGAATCGTGTTGGAGAGCTTTACTCTCTGGTTAGTTATCTTTCCTGAGTTTTGTCTATAGCACTTAAACATTGTCATCAACATCACTGATGTGCTTGTTTTGTTTGCTCCAGATACGCTTCCTGCAAATTCGCCCATACTCGTATTACTTTTGCAAGGACTGTGATTGTAAAATTCTTGATTATATGTAAATTTTTTACCACACTCTTCTGGTCCTTTTCTCATTTCTCATTGTTCTGTTTCTTAGTTCATAATAATTTCTGACTCCTTTTCTGCTACCTTTGGCGGTGATTGCAGTGCGCATAAAAGCTGTCCCAGCTGTCCTCATAACGCAGTACGACATTTCTGTTGGTGGAACAAGGTAACTTTCAGGTGCCACTCTGTTATATTACCAAACTTTTGAAAGTAGGATCGCCATTTTATACTGTTCTTGTCCTTCTGGTTTTTGTAAACTTGCTAGAATGTGGCCAAGCCAATAGCAACTTATGGAAACTTGGATCTGGGAAAGAGAGCCATGATATTGCTTAAACACAAAGTTCTTAAGGACATCCTCTTAAGACGTACTAAATTGGGCCGGGCAGCTGATCTTGCCCTTCCTCCTAGAATCGTACGTTCCTTTGTCTCCCTTGTCCGATGTAAATGAATCTTGGTATAGTTGCTTCCTAGCTTGACCTGTACATATAAATTTGACTTTTTGTAGATCTCTTTGAGGCGGGATGCACTAGATATAAAAGAGTTTGATTACTATGAATCACTATACAAAGACAGTGAAGCGGAATTTAATACGTGAAGTGCCTTCTACTCTATGGATTTCTACCGTCTTTTGCTCCTTGGTTCATGTAACAGAATTTTATTATTGACTGGGCCATGTACATTTCTGTTTGCAGGTACATTCAGGCTGGGACACTGATGAATAACTATGCGCATATATTTGATCTTCTCACCCGTCTGAGACAGGTGTGTGGCATCAACTAAGCAGCCAATGCACTCTTTGGATGATATAGATTGTACGTTTGCGACATATTTCTCTGCAATCTTTGCAGGCTGTTGATCATCCATACCTGGTGGTGCATTCCGGTTCTAGAGGCACTAATGCTAACTTGCTTGAGGAGAACAAAAATGAGTCTTCCGAATGCGGTCTCTGCCACGAGCCTGCTGAGGAGCACGTTGTAAGTGTATCAATTTTTTCAATCTATTGCCGTTTCTTTGTACCTCGACTTTTTGGTTTCGTAAGTATATCTTTGTAAACAGCTGCCTTTCTTTTTACCCGACTAACTTGTTTGTTTAATATTTTATTGAAGGTGACTTCTTGTGGACATGTGTTCTGTAAAGCTTGTTTGATTGGTTTCTCTGCGTCCTCGGAAAAAGTTACATGCCCGACATGCTCAGAACCACTAACTGTGGATTGGACTACCAAAGCTGGCGCAGAGCACCAGGCAAGCAAGACAACACTTAAAGGATTTAGAGCGTCGAGCATTATAAATCGGATAAAGCTCGATGATTTTCAGACAAGTACAAAGATAGAGGCTTTGGTATGTACTTTTGAATATGTACAGCTTATGCCTTTTTCCCAAATAGTGTACCCTGATAAATTTCTTTGGCATTTTCAGCCTTTTTCTTCCTTTCTTTAACCATTTCGTGACCATATCTGTATGCAGAGGGAAGAAATCAGGTTCATGGTTGAAAGAGATGGGTCTGCTAAAGCAATAGTTTTCAGCCAGTTCACATCATTCTTGGACCTGATAAATTATACCCTAGGGAAGGTAAACAAATATCAAGAACAGCGCACTAAGCGACTACCTTGTTCTTCTTTTAACAGTAGTCTCTACGATCAGAACGAGAAATGCGGAAAACTGACCATTTTGTTTACAACACAGTGTGGGGTTAGTTGCGTTCAACTGGTGGGAAGCATGTCCATGGCAGCTAGAGATGCGGCTATCAATAAATTTAAAGAAGACCCAGATTGCAGAGTTTTCTTAATGAGTTTGAAAGCCGGAGGGGTTGCTCTCAATTTAACAGTAGCGTCACATGTAAGTGATACTGTATATAGCTAACAATGATCGAGCAGTGTACCGTAGGCAAGCATGTTCTTCACATTGTGTGTTTATTGAAACTCTGTAGGTGTTCATGATGGACCCATGGTGGAACCCAGCGGTCGAGAGGCAAGCACAAGACAGAATACATAGGATCGGACAGTACAAGCCAATCAGGTTACACTTTTGTTCTCCCATCAATCTCTCTCTCTCTGTTATTGTTGTTTGTGGGTAATAACAATAATTTGGATACATTTTGTGATAAAATTACAGGATTGTGAGATTCATAATAGAGAACACAGTGGAGGAAAGGATCCTGAAGCTTCAAGAGAAGAAAGAACTTGTGTTTGAAGGGTAAGTAAAATGTTCTCTCTTGTTGTCTTGTTTATACTTCCGAGTGTAAACTGTTATTGAGAGAGTTATATTATGAAACACATTACAGGACCGTTGGTGGGTCTCAGGAGGCTATAGGAAAGCTGACGGAGCAAGATATGAGGTTTCTGTTTACCACCTAACTCAATCTAATTAGGATGAAACTTTTTTTTGTATGATGATAAGATCTGGTCTACTCTAGTATGGTAATGTGTTTGGTAGGCACCTTAGACTCGTTTTCACTTTCTTATTAATATTATATATATAGATTTGATGATGATTCATCTATGATTTGAGTACTCCCTTGCAAGAAAGTGTTTTCCGGATAATTTTTGTGAATACATAATTAAAGGGAAATTGAATTATTAAGTAAATGAGATTAAGTAGAATAATAACAAGGTAGGTTTCATGTTTCAACCGGTTAAGTATATTTTATTATATGATAATTAGATTTGTGTGGAAGCAAAGGAATAAATGAATCATCCAACTGGCCTAACCGAAGCTTACCAATTACCAATAAACAACAACTAAACAGAGTGAAAAATGCGAATCCTTATCAAAGATTCGAAAGGAATCTTTCAGTATGCCTAAACCCTCAGAGTGACCAGCAAACAAACTAATTCGGCCGATTCGGCAGCTGCCTTCATTTCTATCACTTTCACTACCTCCACTTTCATACAGTTATGTTTAGGAATAAATGGCAAACTTCAAAGTTCAAAGTGATAGAAATGAAGGCAGCTTATAACAATGGCTTATATCATTATGAGCTTCAAACTTCAAAGTTCAAAGTTATAAGTAGAATGGCTTATATCATTATGAGCTTATAACAATGACAACAAAGTTTTGGATTAGGGAGGATAAAAAATGATGAATTTAGTAAAATGAACATAAAATTCTCTAAACCTCAATTCTACTACTACACCTAGGCAATTCAAATCCAATTCAAAATTTCAATTTCCTTAACACCTAGGCGTCTTGGAGACTAAACAATGTTTCATTAATTCAAACTAATAATCAACAGTCCATCATCATGTGACCGACTAATCATTATTCCGTCGGACAGTGATCCAATCTTCACCGTCCGTGTCCCATGTGGGTTCCACCACAGCCTGACCAATCCAGCTTAGCAAACCAATTCTCTCCTCGTGACATTCCCACCAGCTTGGACGCTCCTCGTCATCCTCCTCCTCCTCTTCCACTGATCTCCAGAACATTTGATCCGTCACACTTGTCGGTGACTTCGTTACCAATCCCGGTTCTGTGTTCGGTTTGGTTATCAAGAACGGATGGTTTAATAATTGCGTCGCTGTCCATCTCTCCTTGGCTTCTTTTTTCAAACACTTTCCCAAAAAATCCTTTGCTTGTTCCGTAAGCGAGGATGGCAGCTCAGGCGACTCACCCAAATACCCGACCCGGTAAAGAACTGTAACCGGGTCCGTCGAATCCGCTCCAATCCACGGCGAAGACCCGGTGACCATCTCTATCACCGTACAACCCACCGCCCAAATATCATTCTCCTTCCCCTGTCTCTCTCCACGCGCCACCTCCGGAGCCATAAACGCCGGAGTTCCTTTAACCGGCTCGGTTACTTCCGGTTCATCCCATTTCGCGCATCCGAAATCGGCGATCTTGGCCTCTCCGTTCTCTCCGACAAGCACGTTGCTTCCTTTAATGTCGCAATGCGCGATTCCCTCTGAATTATGAATATACTCCAATCCAAGAAGTATCTGGCGCGTGTAACTCACGACGCGTGTCTCGTCGAGGAAGCCGCCGTTATTGGCCGCCGCGTCGATCAACGTTCCATACGGTGCGTACTCCATGAGAAGATTGTAAGTGGCTTCTCCGTCGTTTAACGGCTCTTTCGTAACTTCGCATCCTCTGTATCCGATAACGTATGGAGAATTCAGGGAAGACAGGATTTTGGCCTCTCTTTGCAAAAACTCCGACCGGTGATACTCGGCGGATTTCACGGCGATTGTTTCGCCGGAATCGTGACACATGGCGGCGTAAACGGTGGCTGATGAGCCACGGCCTATTGTTTTTCTTCTACTCCAATTCATTTGGAGATGACTACAAAATGAAGATTTTTTTTTTTTTTTTGTTAATGTCTGTCTGCTTCCACTCTGTTATTTGAGAGAAGGTATATATAAGAGGTTTTGATTTTTTTTTTTCTAAAGGTGTTTTAGATAGTGTATACTTTTGGTAACATCGAGTTTATCTACCAACGCGAAAATAAAATTGAATAAGTAATCGTAATAGGTGGTCGCCTATACACGTGGAGTCTTTAAAAGAAAGTTGATTACCAAATGTGATCCAATTTCGATGTGATAATAACCAACAAAATGTGTAGAGAAAAGAACTATCGAGTACAAAAAAGAAACGTGACCAAAGGAGGAGTGACGTGGCAGTGAACGTATCTAATGAAAGGTTCGATACGAAGTGACGTGACACTTAGTTAGGAATGGTAGAGTGCTTATTGGTCTTTGTACTTCTTGGAGTCTATAAGGTGATGACGTGTCGAATTTCAGGTAGTCAAAATACTTATGTGTTTCTGTTCCGACCGTAGTTCCGTATTTGTCTCGAGCCACGTGTTGGCAGAGTTAGGACGCGACGAGGTGTCGACAAGTGCCCAAATCTTTCTCCCTTTTTCAGTCAGCTTTTTTCTTTTGTTTTGATTGGAAAATAAAATAGCCTTGATCAGTCTCGAAGAACAAAACACGATTATGATGTTCGACTATATATGTTTCTAAGACCTAACTAAGTGAATTTTTCATGATAATGTAGGTTTGTTAATTAATACAATTTAATTTTGAAATACTAGTTAATGTAACAACAAAGATAAATCAAAGTAAGTAGNTTGTGTTTTTTTTTTTTTTTTTTTTTTTTTTTTTGTATGAGTAGCAGCAGTAGCTAGTGGTTTCATAATATTTTAGATGAATTTTCACCAAGTATCCTCACTAGTGGATAGCGTAAAGTTTTATATATTCTTTGTTGATAGTTTCCCTTTTATAATAATTAGTAGACCAAGATGTCAAGAATTTCCAAGAGAGGAATAAGGGACTATGATGAGGGTGTTTTAACGTTTAACCATCGTCAGTTGAGATTTTGAAAGAAACTTATTACCCTAACTTCAAAATTAACAAATAGTTGTTGCAAGCTTAACAGACTAGGTTGAGCGGTGTTTGCTTCAGGGACAAGATGAGTTTACCTAAGATAGTGTTGGGTAAAAGGATAAGGAAAACGAATTTGGTCAGACATTTACGGCTGTCCACTGCAATACGCACATTCACAGCTCATACGCACATGTACGCTTTATTATTAACCACATGCAAAATAATTCCCACATTCACGTGTTTCTGATATTAACCGTATATTACAATATTTTTTATATACTGTTGGGAAAAATATTGGAAATATGCTCCTCCTATATGGCTAATTGGGTATATCGCTTGCTTTATATGTATGTATTTGAGGCGTACGTGTGAGGCTGTGCCTGTGAGCGTAGGAATAACAAGTAGCAATAAAACAAGGACAAATGCAAAAGATTCATACAAATGAATACTTAATGTCGTAGCTTTTTCACATAAATTAAGAAACATTCAATGTTAAACTTTTAGTGTATTGATTTTTTAAACTAATTATTTTTCAATCAACACTATCCAATAGTATTTAAGTATTTAAATAACAAAAAAACTTAAACATCAAGTATTGTGGAACGGAGGGAGTACTCGTTACACATCAATCATTGATTGCATTGAAAGCATCACGTACGTGGCAGATTTTAATTCATTATATATATTTGAGGTTGTGATTTATCCATTGAATTATACGCCCCAGCCAATGAAATCCCAGAATATCATTTCATATGATTGCAAAAATATCTAACTTTTACGACAAAATAGCTAATAATAAAGTACGTATTTCTTTTGTTTTGTTTAAAAAGGTGTTGGCTTGGTGAAGTTGAAAAAAAAGGAACCAAACGAAAGTGTCAATAAAGTTTCAACACTATCTCTGGTCATGATTTAGTAATTGCCAAGCAATATCAATTCTATAATTCTCAGTAGTGTAAATAAAAAGAAGCAGCTACCAACCATAATTGAGTAGTTATTCAAAATTTAATTCTGAGGGAAACTAATTATTTTCAGAAACATAATTTGATGCGTGGCTTATAAGTTACTAATAAAATTTAAGTGGTTTCTCCAACAACAAGCAATTCACTTGTGCTGTGTCATGCTTATGTATTTACACTACATAACCCGGTGTATTTTGATTCTTTTAACTAATTAAATCTCGAATAAAAACTCACCAGTAACTCCACATATAGACTTAAGTCCGGATGCGTATGATACCAACTCCTGGTTTTCGCCATTGATCTATTAAAACATATATCGATGAGAAAAAAGGTTGGTTGCTGAAGAATTTATTAATTCACATCAAATCAATCTACATCTTTTAGATATAATAACGTGTATCATGTGGATATATAGTTTCCTATATAAAATTGTTGCTGACGAAACCTCGAGAAAACGATTGACTAACAGACTTCCGTCGGTTGTACATGTTTATTTTTTTTTTTTTTTTTTTTTTTTTTTGTGAGTGATGATGTAGTAATATGTGGTATTTCTTCTTCACAGAGATTCAAACCATCATGTCGTATATTTGCGTTTTCTTTTGTAAACACCAAAAAATTAGCTGATATGGATAAATTTAGTTTTATGTTTGTGGTATTTTTGGAAAAATCAATCTTGTGGTACTTTTGGAATAGAAAATGAGTGATGAAAATAACCAGAGGCTGAGCTGAGGAAATCCACACTAGTTCTGATCGGTAATCAATCAGTGGACGATACCACTAGACTAACACCATTTGTTGGCTACAATGCAAGCAAATTGGATCGTTGGAATCTTTGAAAAAGAAATATATATACGTGAAAACAAACAATCTTCAAGCCCCAAGAAAAACAAGAGAGGCAAGAGAGAGAGAGAGAGATGGACAGTACAATGTAACAATATTACTCTGTCTTGGAGATTTGAGGCACAGAGAGTTCGGTCTCGAGCATAAATGAGAGATCATGCATCTGTGACATCAGCTCCTCTGCGACATCACTCTTTGACTTGGGAGATATTGTTGTTGTGCCTACGAGATCAAGTGTTTGATCTGTACCATCAGCATCACAGGTCCTGAAAACAAAAGAGCGGAACATGTTATTACATCTAAAGCGTCTTCTTAGTATGAAATGAAGATTAGAGAACAATGAGTTAAGGAGGTTATGAGAAACCTCTCTAAGGTTGAGGTTCCAGTAGGGATGGCTTTGACCTCCTCTGAGCTGGTCTGGCCTCCAATGCTTTCCGAAAACAAATCAGAATCAAGGTCTCGGTGATTGTTATTTGCCTCAAACAAGTTCACTTCCGGATTTATCTCAGCAGATGAATTCACATGGTTGGTGGTGGGAGGCTGCACAGGTGTTCGCAAAACGGTTGAGGGTGCGAAACTATCCCAAGTTCCAAAGAGATCATCTTCTTCACCTTTGGCTATGTCAGATAGCATGCTTGTACCAGTGTTCTGCTTCTCACCAAATATCTCCTCTTGGGAGCTTTCCATGGTTTGAGAAAGCGGATTATTAGGAGTCTTGGAGTTGGCCGAGCTTGCAAAATCATTCCAGTCGTCGTCATCATCACCACTGTCATCTGAAGGTGTCTTCTCAATGGGTTTCTTTTCACTGGTCTGCCATAGATCATCTCCAATCCAATCAATATCCATGGATGAACTTCCACTGCCGCCCACAACCAGTCCCTCTTTCTTATCCGGGTCGTTGCTCTGAGTCTTTCCAGTAACATTACCAAATAAATCATCTTGCAACCAGTCACCAGCTTTGGAAACATAAGCAGCTGAAGAATCTGCTCGTTTTTCATAGAGTAGATCTTTTCCCGAACCAAAGACAGAATCCATATGAGCAGCCAAATCAACCGGAGAGCTTACAAACGGATCGCCACTAATTTTTTCATGGGAGACAGATTGAAAGTCAGAATCCCAATCAGAAGAAGAGGCAACAACCTTGTCATCGAAAGATTTGAGGCCAGCATTTGATGATGTTGCACCCTCAAACAAACCAAAATCTCCGTCCTCTTTAGAAGCACAATTTCTCTGAGCATCTCTACCCTCGAACAAACCAAGATTTCCATCCTCTTTAGAAGCACTATTTTTCTGAGCATCTTTACCCTCAAACAAGCCAAAACTCTCATCGTCTTTAGAGTAACTATTTCTCTGAGTATCTCCACCCTCAAAGAATCCAAAACTCTCATCGTCTTTAGAAACACTAGTTCTCTGAGCATCTTTCCCCTCAAACAGACTAAGGTTTTCATCCTTTGTAAAAGAATGCTGAGCATCTTTTTCCTCAAAGAACCCAAAGTTTCCCTGCTCTGCTGAAGATACACTATCCTGAGCATCTCGCCCTGCAAACAAACTAAGATTCTCATGTTCTTCAGATGAAACATTCTTTTGGGCATCTTCTCCCTTAAACAAACCAAAATTTTCATTCTGCTGTGATTCAACAACTCCCTGACTCTTCACACTATCAAATAAGCTAAGACTACGTGGATCCTTGAAATCATCCTCCACGGGTTTTGGTTTGCTCTCTGCCGGCTCCACTTTGGAAACATCTCCTCTTCCTTCAACAAAATAATCGTCAAGATTCAGTCCTCCTAGTTTCAGATTCTGCATTGATCCGGGACCACTGTTTATAGACTTTTCCTCTATTGCAGACCATTGTATTTCCAAATCAAGAAACTTCGACACAGGAATTCCTTTAACTACAGGTGCCTTAGCTCCTCTGCTTGATCCATTCGTTTCCTTTAGTGGCTCTACCATCTCCTGCAGACGAAATCGTTTCATAAAAAAGTCTGCTTTTTTTTTTTTTCCTTATAATTCTACATCTGACTACTAATTTGCAGAAAAGCAATGAAATTAGTGTTCTCGGAGCGAAAAGCATTTCTCAGCAAAAAAAATTCGAAACGGAATAATTTTTCTGTGAATGAAATTTTTTGATGTTTTACCGATCCATCCAGATTAAGAGAGCTGAGAAACCATTTGTAACCAGAAGTGGAGGTAAGCTTGATGGGATCAGGAGGATTATCGCTCGTCGGTTGCTGCTTGCCGCAGAAAACGCAGATCAGAGACTCGATCCCTCGCAGAAGCTTTCCCTCACAGTTACGGCAACGGAGGTACGGGGCCGAAGCATCGAGTTCTGAGATTGCCTCCGCGGCTGTTGGAAGACCGGGGATAGTAGAGGAGTCGCCGACGGGATCGAAGGAGGAGAGCTTGGCCTCCTTTCGAAGCGAGACCTTGAGTTGATTTATCAGATCCAACGAGATCTCCGTAGCCATTTCGTAAGGAATCTAAGAGTTTCGATACGAAGATTCTGAGTCTTCCTCTCCGTCAACAACAATGCTCAGGATGCTGATTAAACATAAGAATTTTGAAGACACCTTGCCATGTGTGAGGCACTCCCCCAAAAGCTTCTGGAGACATGCCCAATCAATTTTAACCAAAGATAACCAGCAGACCGGTTGATCAAATCCGTCTGCAACCCAAACCGGTTAATCAGGTCCAGTTTTAAAACATGTCACTAACGCGTTTTTGATGCTTCATTAACTAACTAACTTTATGGCTAAATTAGAGAGCAAAAGAGTCAAAATCCTGTCAAATTCTGTCACCCGCTTCGACTGTTTTCTTCTAGATAGACAGCTCAAATCCCACCCAATCCGAGTTCTAGACTCCTCCCCACTCGCCGAAAGACCGATTATTTACGAAGGAAGACCCAGATCGACGGATCTAGTGTTGATGGCGAGCCAGGCGGCGGCGTTGAAGCTCGTGCTAGCTTTGATGGGGCTGAGCGTGGCGGGTTATATACTTGGTCCGCCTCTCTACTGGCATCTCACTGAGGCTTTGGCTGCCGTTAGCCATTCCTCCGACATTTCCGCCTCCTCTTGCCTTCCCTGCGTCTGTGATTGCTCTTCCCAGCCTCTTCTCACGATTCCCAGAGGTATAAGAAAGTTGCAATTTTTTTCTTGGTTGAAAAATTATGTGCTAGTGATTAGGTCTGTGGGAAGAGCTTGCTCATTTTTGTACATGAATGAAGAAACTTGTATGTGCATCGAAACTGATTTTTCTATCAAAAATTTGGTATTGTAGCTGTTGGAAGTAAAGATTTAGCACTAGTTGGTTGGTTTTTTGAAGTTTTTGAGTTATTGGAGGTTGGTTTATATCTGTGAGCATATAGATTATACACTGAACTGAATTGTATTCGAAATCTGTAATGCTGCTTGTTTATTTCTGTTTTCAGATTCTTGAGTTATTATTATATGTTGATTTTAAATTCTTTTCCGGATGTTGCCCAATTCAAAAGATTGATCCTTTTTCCATTTGTTTGCTTGCTTCTTGCAGGACTCAGCAATGCTTCTTTTGCCGGTGAGTTAATCGTGAATAGCGTTTCGTCACCTGTATCAGTTTGGTAATCGAGTCTATGTATGATGAAACATCTTGCTTTTTGGCGTGTGTAGATTGTGCAAAGCATGATCCAGAGGTGAACGAAGACACAGAGAAGAACTATGCTGAACTTCTAACCGAGGAACTGAATCTGCGTGAAGCAGAGTCTTTAGAGAAACACAAACGAGCAGACATGGGGCTATTGGAGGCCAAGAAGGTTACTTCTTCATTCCAAAAGGAAGCAGATAAGTGCAACTCCGGTATGGAAACATGCGAAGAAGCTCGCGAGAAAGCGGAATTAGCACTCGCCGAGCAGAAAAAGCTAACATCTAAATGGGAAGCGAGAGCTCGTCAAAAAGGATGGAGAGAAGGAGCCACCAAGTCAGATGTTCAAACCAAAAGCAATGTTTAGGTTTGCCTAAGAAACTCGATGATTCAGCAAAAAGGATCTTCGTTCCAAATCCACTCGTGTAACTGTGAATTGGCTTTTAACAGTGTAATGTTAACTGTTATCATACTACTATGCAACAAAACAAACTCATACAATAACCAAAACCAATCTCTGTGTAACATCCACCATTTAAACAAGATACTACTAGTAGTAGAGGAGAGTTTGTGAACGCAGATTAGAATAATACAAACTGAAAGCAGGAGCAGTGTTGTGAAACTTTATCATATTTTACTTCAACTTTGTTGACCTAATTTATGGAAACGCATAGACTACTATAGAACAAATGTCTTTGCTTTTGCTGCTTCTAGAGTAGCTACAGCTTACCGACAAAGTATTTGCCTATATTGAAAAAACAAGATATGCTTTGTAACTCCATAATTATTAATAACGCATATCAAGATTCAACATCCTTACCTGACGTCGCTGAGAGATTAACGAGTTAGCATCACTTTGACCATTTCCATCATCAAATGGGCCATCATCATACATTCATTCACATTATTGTTTCCCCAGGACTCAACTAGGTTCATAATCATCATATTCCGCGCTTGTTTGACTGACGTGGCAATTCAAATTGATTTTATATGCCTCGGTTATCTCTTGGTTTACTATTTGAGACTCGGTTATGTTGTGTATTCAAATTTAAGTTTGAACTCTTTGTCATTTTATTACACTTTAACCATGGTATTTTCCCCTCGATCCCTTTAAGAGAGAATCTGAAACAAATGTCCCCCTCATTGCGTGTTGAGTCAGTTTAGGTTTCGCTTTAGATTACATGTCTTGGTCGTGCTAAATTTCTTAGATTACATGTGCAATTTTTATACTCATGGTCGGCAACTTTCAATAATCGGAAACTAATATTTAATCAGCCGCAAACTATGAAAATAGACAATGAAATTCACAATATAACCACCACGAACAGTTCAATTCTTGACATGATGAGATCTTGATAATTTTGCATCTATAGTCCTTTTTAAAGTTAGACATGGGATCTATCATAAATCTGCTATCTCTCTACAATTAAATCTAACATCGTTTTCACTAGTAAAAGTATTAAATCATAGGTTTTATTTTATTACTGATAATCATGACTTTGAATTTAGTCTTTGGAGAAAAGGAAGGCAGATTTTTCCGGTCTCAATTCTAAAAGGTCAACAGAAAAATGTAACTTTTCAAGTAACTTTGTCTCTTGAATTTTTCATATTCCTGATTATGATATTCACACAAATCATGTCGCTATTCAAAGCTCCATCATTCTGCATACGAACACTTTGACCTTAAAGCTCCATTATACTCACGCGTAAGTAGCAAACTCTGATATGTTTAAAGAAATAAAACTTAACCTGTTTTACGTTTCATATGTGAAAATCGATAAGAAAATCGATCAATATCGAAGTTCCCTTGTTTAAAAAATATATATATAAAATAAAGAAATTAATTAGGCTTTAGTTTTATACACCAATATACAGTATACCCAAAAGTATAGAAGAGTTTAAGTGTTTCGAAGGAAGAAAAAAAACCAATTCAATTGTTTTTCTTTGTCATCAACAATTCAATTTTTGTGGATCCGCTCAAATCGCATGGTATATTTATACTAGTGTAATGTGTTTATATGTGTGTGAACTTCCACATTTATTGCCACTGGATATTTTTTTTCTATTTAAGTTGAATTTCAAATCGTTGCATCTATAATCAATACTCACTTTTAAACCGGCCATTTTAGGTGGGAAGTGGGGCTCAACGTTCACCACTGTATTTATCATATTCTCTCCATTGCAAATTACTGACAGTTCCACACATATAAAAAAATATTTAAGTTTGTAAATTTTCGTTTCTGTTTATTAACTAAAATATTACTAACCAAAGTTATTAAAATAGTATATACATTTTAAGCAGCTATTCCTTATTCTTATTTTTATTTTTTTAACAAAGGCTTTCTATTCCTAATTCTTATTCAATCTAATTGTCTATGTATTTGGCTAAAACTTTATCGGTTATTAGCAAAACTTAATATGATCAAAATAAAATGTACATAACGATTTGTACTAATATCATCGTTATCACCATTTAAATTTACATTTTGGTAGAATGCATGTTACTTCTAAAATGTAGCAAACCGATTTGTACTAAAATCATCGTGGTATTTACTAAAAGGGCACCTAAGAGTAAATATAAAAATTTATGTTGACAAAGAAGAAACTTTATGAAGTGGACCATATATGTCTACACCTAATCCCTAAATAAAATGCAAATATATACACGCTCGTAACTACACATATGGAAGTTTGTGCATCACACCTTCTTATTTCTCATAATCATACTCTCTTTCTCTCTCTCAAAACAAAAACCGGAACATTCTTCAAGAAAATAAAAATAATTTTCTTGTTCTTATTAAAAACAAAAATATGAATCCGGGTCGTCTTCTTTGTCTCATTGGTTTTCTCTTCCTCGTTGTTCTATCGAAAGCTTCAAGAATTCACGTGGAAAGACGACGCTTCTCCTCCAAACCCTCTAGCGGCGACAGAGGGTTCCTCCCTTCTCAGTCCACACTGCCGGTCGTCGACGCCGGTGAAATCTTACCGGAGAAACGGAAGGTTAAGACAGGATCAAATCCTTTGCACAACAAGCGATGATGATAAATCAGATAATCAGTTTTCCTCCTAAACACACACTCTCTCTCTCTCTCTCCCTCTATTTGTTTTCGTAACTACAGAGATATATCACATATGTATATCTAGTAAACATATATTAATGTAGTGTAGGATTTCTCCAGTCTTGTTTACCTTTCGCTTGGATCAACACATAGGTGTCTATAAGTATACGGCTTTATTAAGATGATAGAGCGTGATTATACTGTGCATACAGCTNCCATCGTATTTTTTTTGTATTAAAAAAAAAAAAAAAAAAAAAAAAAGATGTGAGGAACCAATGTATAATGGCTTTTATTTGGTGGGATTTGGCCAAAAACGTAATTAAATGCTTTTCTTCTTCAAGTTTAGTGTTGTTGTTGACAAAAATATAATAATTGCAACGACGCCGTTTCGACAACGAGGCTATTTGACAAAATGGGTTTCAAGGGTTTGGTGGTCCAAGACATTTTGACGCACACTGCGATGATCTCGGGTTTGTCCAAGGCTGGAAAATCCAACGAAGCATTTGTATGATCTCGTGTTGGAAGTCTGCATTCTTCAAGGACTAAAAGTGAAACATACTCGTCGCACTAAAATCTGCTTGAGGAGATATAGTTCGTTTGCTTTGGGAATATGGACAATTTGCTGTTCATGTGAATCAATCAGTGGCCTTGGCAAGAAAGTAAAGTTGGTCTCTTTTCTTCAACTTTTGGTTTTCAAAGTCAAAAGAGCTTCTCTACAAGAAAGTGGACAATATCCAGTCTTCTTCTCTCTTCAACCTTGATCTCCAAGGCTTGGAAATTGTTTTTTTAATCCTCAGTTTGTTGATTTTTCATATAAAATAATGTCTTTTTTATTTACGGAAGAGGATAAGATATATGTATAAAGTAGGGGAATAGCTGAGCTAATAAGAGATCAAAATCAAACGAAACAACATAAAGAAAATGAGTTTTCTTGGTGCAGGGAGACTCGCGGGAAAAGAAGCTGCCTACTTTTTCCAGGAATCCAAACACGCCGTTAATCGCATCGCCGAGAAATCTCCGCCCACCGGCAAAAAGCTTCCAACTTCTCCGGTGGATCAGCCGGAGATTCAACCCGATGTTCTTCCGGAGATCCTACGCCATTCTCTTCCTTCTAAAATCTATGGTCCTCCTCCTGACCCTTCGTCCCTCTCCCAATTCTCCAAATGGTCTCTTCCATCCGATCCAAACGCAGCCGTTTCTATTTCCCCTGACGTCTTAAATCCCCTCAGAGGTTATGTGTCTCTGCCTCAGGTCACCTTCGGCCGCAGAAGGTCCAAAAATCTGATCAAAATTAGGGATTTATAGTCCAGTCCGTTCCACTCTATAGATATCTCAAATGTTTGATTTTTCAATATCGATTCGTTGATAATTTGATTGCAGATGGGATATACCGGAATCCGAGAATTCGGTTTTGGCGTCAACGGCTAATGAATTGAGGAGAGACAAATACGGCACTCGTGTAAATCCTGAACAATTGAAAGCTGCTGGTGAAGGGCTTCAACACAGTATGTTCTTTTCTCCTCTTTGCTTACCTGGAAATCAATCTTTTTTGAACACTGGAGAGTTATCTTATCTAAGAGATCGCAATATTGATGTGCTCTGTTTTCACTTCCTTCTTTCGCGTCCAGCTGAACACTATGTATCCACCTTACGGTTTGGATAGCAATAGGGACATTGTCTTTTTGTTCTTGCTTGTCTGGGAACAGAGCAGAGAATTTGTCTGATTTCGTAAAACTTTTAAGTGTTTGGAAAGTTTGCCTGACCTCGAGCCCTTTGTTTCTCCTGGTTTCTGCAGTTGGAAAAGCATTTGCAGTCGCTACTGTTATCATCTTCGGCTCAGCAACTCTGGTTTTTGGAACGGCAGCCTCGAAACTTGACATGCATAATGTAAGATTGCAGATGTTTCTCTATCTTCTTACCTTTGATGATTTGGTGTTTTGCGTGATGTTATCATTTCCTTTCTGGTAGGCGGATGATATAAGAAGGAAAGGAAAAGACATTTTACAGCCAAAACTGGAGTCAATGAAGGAACAAGTAGAGCCCTTAAGAACTTGGGTAATGTTATAAAAAAAAAGATGCTTGCATCTTCATCTTCCTCAACAGAATTGGGTCATAAAAATCATTAATATTGAGTTACTAACCGGAAAGACTATAAAATTTCAGGCGGAAACAATGTCGAGCAAGTGGCATATTGAGAATGACGGTGGTAGTATCAAGGAGAAACCAATCATGAAGGAGCTTTCCAAAATTTTGGGACCCAGATCTTAAAAGGCTGAGACTTTGGATAAACGTGTTTATATGTATGTAAGCTGGAATAAGAAGATCTTAGGTTATATTTCAGATTGTGCTGTAAGACTATATAACAAGTTTCAGCGATGCTGTGAAAAGTTGATGTATTAAGTTTTGTATATTATTGAATTTCAGTGTTTGTCCTGTTTTAGTTTTCTGCCAGTAAAATAACTGTTTCACTTCAGTTTGTCTGATACAATTGAATCAAAACAAAGCGAATGAGGGGAAAAAAAGAACAAAAAACACTGATAATCAGTGGTAGAAATATTCGGAGCTACAACATATCTTAGCATACAAAAATAAATAAATAAATTTTCTTTTCTACATAACTTGGGCTCGGATACCAAACGAGATCATAGAATCTGCCCTAAATCTCTCTCTGTTCTGTTAGATAACTTTGAAAGAGAAAATTGAAAATATATTTGCTGGATAAATTGTGATAGTTACGAGAAGCGCCTTCCCTTTCCCTAGCATGAAGACGAAGCATTCTCCGGAGAAAGATGATCCGATCATCGGCTTCTGCAAGGCAACGTCTGAGTCTCGAGAAACAGCACTCTTCTTCCTCGAAGGCTTCAGCTGGGATCTCGATAACGCCGTCTCTGGTTTCCTCCAAGGTCTTCTTCCTCCGGTCAAAAAACCACCGTTGCAGCGATCTCGATCTCGATCTCCTTCGAGGCGGATATACTCTCCTGCATCTGCCTTGAAATCAAAGTATGAGATGGACGCAGATGATATCTAGAAAGGTTTGGTAACTAAAATAATCTAGCATGTTCACCTTTTTTTCTTATATACAGTTTGGATGATAGTAGAGTGCCTATTAGACTTGCCAAGGATGCAACTCATGATATATCCCATGGTAAAAAAATGGTGAATTATGTGTTTGAAGATGAAGAAGAAGAGGTAAAAATCTTCTCTTGCCGCCTGCTTATACTTATAAATCTCTTTTCTTTCCTTAGATGTTTCTTGGTAATCACCTCAGGGATCAGCCCACAGATGAAAAGATATGTGATCAAATTGTCGGATCTTGATTCGGACACCACTAAGCTAATGGGACTTTTCTTGAGATGGAAGCTAATTTGGTGTATGAATCCAGCTTTGATACTTTATCCAGCAAACTCTCTTTAGTTTTCACATGCTAGAGGAACCATACAATGACCCTTTTTTTTTTTTTCCTATTGGCTCTACTCGACAATTATTGTATCTGATTTAATCATCATGAAGCTGTAGAAGAAAACACTGGTCTCAAATAACGAACAAAGAACTCTTAGATTTATACTTTATCCAGTTAACTCTCTTTTATACTTTCTGGATCTGCTGGAGAATATTGGAATGGAGCGGTCTGTGACAGCTTTGGCATCATATAATTGTTGGCAGCGTCTTTCTCACACCGCTTCACGGTGGAGACAAAGGGTAACTGTCTTTAAACTACATAGACGACATGAGTTAAGAAAAGGGGAGAAGGGAAAGATTAAGTAATACATAAAAACGTTTTTTTTGATCCATTGCGTTGTATATGGTCTAGGAATCAGCTTCTGGGTTACATATAATATACTATAGATCAAAAAGGTACGTGAGTGAAGTTTGGTAAAGATATAAAACGTGTAGCGAAAGTGCGAAACATGAGAGAGAAATTCAGGAGAAACTGAGAAGGTTTTTCTCAAATACAGAACAACTTTATAGATAACAAAGTCAGAGGTTGGACAAAGTCAGAGTGGCGCAGCGGAAGTGTGGTGGGCCCATAACCCACAGGTCCCAGGATCGAAACCTGGCTCTGATAAATGTCAAACAATAACAAAGTAAAAGATTTTGCATTTTTTTAAGTGTTTTGATCTTGTTAGCAACTCATGATCTCTATCATATATGATGGTTTGCACGTCTACAACAAAAGTAAAGTTTTGACAATAGTTAGTCATAATATGAGCCTTGAGAGTTGAGATATCGAATATGAAGATGCGAGCCACTCCTTTTGTTATAAAAATAATGTAACAGCTTGTCATTGTTTAACCTATATGAAGCGCGTGGGAAATGCCTCATCCAAATTGTGAAATAACACTACCTTAATAAGTCGAATCATTTGACAAAAACGTACTTACATTTACCTGCAAAATAATTATTATACATCTTCTTTTTTACCTTTTTGATTTCGAAATTGTAAGAGTAAGACAATTATATGCATGCTTGATGCTTGATGCTTGATGCTTGATGCTTCTAATTTCTAAACAACAACATTGGTTTATATATATTCGATATTCGACGCGCTAAACTTGCGCGTGTGGTTGACAAAAACCTAGCTGATGTCTAGTCAACGTATATCTTTGTCATGTCATGAAAGGGTCCCGAGAGTCTCCAGCCATTTTATTCTGCCTTCCACTGTTTATATTTAGATGACCAAATTTATGAAAATTTTTGCTTACAGAGAGAGAGAAGAGAGAAACAGAAAAATTAGAGGGAAATCTTTTTTTTTCCCCTCAAATGAAAACAAAAAAAAAGTTCTATTAATTTGGGTTAATTCTCCGTGATCCAGAAATCCCAGAGAGGAAGAAGACGATTGGGTGAAAAATCAAAAACGCGACGACGACGAGAACAACAATGCCGAGCAAGCTGAAAAAGGCGATTGGCGTAGTTAAAGACCAGACGAGCATTAGCCTCGCCAAAGTCGCCAACGGAGCTACCGGCGGCGGCGA
Organism: Noccaea bulbosa; assembly: GCA_900406535.1. Classification (NCBI taxonomy): domain Eukaryota; kingdom Viridiplantae; phylum Streptophyta; class Magnoliopsida; order Brassicales; family Brassicaceae; genus Noccaea; species Noccaea bulbosa. Next base: position 33,483 of record OVBJ01000433.1, on the reverse strand, counting down.
TCTCACGACTCTCGAGGTCGCGATCCTCAAGGCGACGAGCCACGACGAGGATATCCCAATCGACGATCGGCTCGTATCGGAAATCCTCGGAATCATATCCGCCAAGAAATCCCACGCCGCCGCTTGCGCCTCCGCGATCGGACGGCGGATCGGGCGGACGCGGAACTGGATCGTCGCGCTCAAATCCCTAGTCCTCGTCCTCAGGATATTCCAAGACGGAGACCCTTATTTCCCTCGCGAAGTCCTCCACGCAATGAAACGAGGCGCCAAAATCCTCAACCTCTCCAGCTTCCGCGACGATTCGAACTCGTGCCCTTGGGATTTCACCGCTTTCGTCCGTACCTTCGCGCTCTACCTCGACGAACGCCTCGATTGCTTCCTCACCGGAAAATTACAGCGGCGGTCCACTAACCGGGACCAAACCGGGAGAATCAGCTCCAGCGGCGGCTCAACCAACTCCAAATCTCGGTTTAATCACAGAACCGCTACTAAAACCAACGAGCCAGCGGTTCGAGACATGAAACCGGTAATGCTCCTCGACAAAATCACGTATTGGCAGAGATTGCTAGACAGAGCGATCGCGACGCGGCCAACGGGAGACGCGAAAGCCAACAAGCTCGTGAAGATGTCGCTTTACGCCGTCGCGCAAGAGAGTTTCGATATCTACAGAGACATCTCCGACGGTTTAGCGCTTCTGTTAGACAGTTTCTTCCATCTCCCGTACCAATCTTGCATCCACGCGTTCCAAGCCTGCGTTCGAGCTTCGAAACAGTTCGAAGAGCTTAACGGATTCTACGATCTCTGCAAATCCAGCGGCATAGCACGAACATCGGAGTATCCTAGCATTCAGAATATCTCGCTAGAGCTTCTCGAGACACTGCAGGAGTTTCTGAAAGACCAATCGTCGTTTCCGGCGAACGCGGGGATGGATCCGTCGCCTAATAGTCATCTCCCTCCGCCTCCCTCGTCTAAAGACTCGACGGTTTCGAGCTCGCTTGATTTTGGAGATTCGACGGTTGATACGACGTCGGAGAGATATTCGGATTGCGAGTCGTTGCGTAGTACTTCGTTGGAGGATTTGATGAGCAGGACTGAAGCAGGGACTAGTAGTCCTCCAATGTCTTGTCATTCAGAGCCTTACGGAGGAGGGAGAGAATATCATAACGGGAATAATTTCGATACGGTTTCGACTAAATCTCTTCCGAATGATCCCTCTGTTTCTGCTTCCAATCTCACATTAAACCTGTTGCATGATGTTAATGACACCGTGAAAACAAAAGATGTCGAAGAGATTAAGAAGAAGAAGAAGCAAGAAGTTTCAGAAGCGGAAGCTTTTGATCCTTGGGAGGCGTTGATGTTGAGAGATGATCCGAGGAAGAACGTAGAAACGATTACGGAAGAACCTTCTACAACCTCTGAGGATCAGAGAGATTCGGGGAATTGGTTGCTTGCTTTGGAAGAAACCGCTACACAAGTGCAGGATACTAACTCCATGGCGATAGTACCGTTCGGATTAGATGATCCAATGCCTGCGTTTCAAGCCACCTTGGACCAGTACAATCCATTCCTGGAAGAACTAGCTGCGCCGTTAGCTTTAACTGGTCCAATTGGAGTACCGATGACCACTTTCAATGCCTTGGCTGTGACCGAGTTTCAGCCGGAACCGACATTTCAAGTAAACGTTCCTGAAGATTTTGAGCCGTCCTTTACGCCAACGTTCAAGGCAGCGGGGATTTTGCCGGCCAAGTGTGACCCATTTGCAACATTTGAGACCTTTGGGTTTGGAGAGACAGTTTCAGATAATGGAGGGGTACATCAGCAATCAGTCTTGCAAGAACAGCAGTTATGGTTGCAGAATCAGAACAAGATCATAGCTAAGCATTTGATTTGAGTTGATATGATCTTATTTTGGCTAGGCAGAGATTGAGATGTATCTTTTATATTTTCTTTTATTACATTGTTAACTGAACTCATTTTATCATATTACTAGGATAAAAGAGTAATACAACAATTATTTGATACAGTAACTGAAAAAATATGTACATGCTCAACAACACTCGAATTTCTCTATCTTCAAACTTTCCTTCCTCTCATACACAAGATAGTTCGTGCCTTATATAGTCGCATTGAGAACTGGAATATTAAGCACATCTCAACGAATAACGCTGGGGTTATATTAGGCATATTCGCACCATATGTGATGCGAATTGGACCATAATCTTTATTGTAGTGTTATTGGGTTGGGCTATAAGGATTCGGCCATTTAAAGCCCAAATATAATAACGTAAAATGCTAAAGGCCTATTCGTAAACAGTTCAAATTGTGCCTCACAGCCTCTGCCGAAGGTTGTTTACTTGTTTGCATTCATTTCACATAATAGAATCATAGATAGATCCAATGAATCATTGCCAATGATGCAACACATTTTTTGTTTTTTTCAGTATTTGAAGATATATGCATATGTTTATTTGAACTTATATGTATACATGTATATCGGTGGAGGATGACTTAAGAAGCAAGCCAAATGGAATAAAGAGAGTAGGTCCATTAAGGTCAAGTAGGTTACTGTGGTGTCGATTACATGAGATTGACCAAAGCTGTATCTCGACCCCAATTCCACGAGAGAGATCCACCAATTGGATCTTCACAACACATAGTTTTCTATTAAATATGTGTAGCCCGCCACAAAAGTTAATTTATACATCAGTGACTAGAGTCGTTTTCAATTTTTACGTATATATATATTGTAAATTACGCAATTGGTAAAAGGCAGTTTTGGATACGTGAACTTAGTTAGGGTTCCCATTAATTCAGGTTTCTTATTACTACAAGTCTTCCTTCTTGACTTCTCAAATTGTCGTTTTGTACTTTTGTTTACAAGTCATACATAATTAAATATAACATCAGCTGCTAAGCCCATTCTTTTTCTTCTTAAGTTTCACTTTCGAGTCCTATATAGTAGTCAACAACACGTTATTTTAACTATTTTCCGATAAGATGGCAAATAATACTAAAGAAATTTCAAATCAGTAGAAGTTGCCAAAACTCCTCTTTGATATTAAGAATGGCGTGAGATTAGATTGTGAGGATATGTGAAATAAAAACTGAAGTATAGATATTATTAGTTCCTAAATATTTATCATTTTTTTCTTTTAAAAACATAAATGTTGAGAACAAAATAAAGTTTATATCACCTTTCTCCAAATAGAAAGGAAGTATGGAACATTAATTTAGCTAAATCCAGTATGAGATAGAATTTTGTTTTTGTTATCTTATCAGCTTATAGATTATAGATTATCCTTGTGGTCAAGTAGAGAACCACGTGGTCGAATTGGAAATGAGACAATTTATTATCTTTTGATCTGAACGGTCAAAAGTTATGGGTTGGGGATACTTCATGTAAACGTGCACATAGAGATCCTTGACCCGAGGATGCCGACTACTTATTAAGAGTTAAGTCTACACGCACAAAGTATATTGATTAAAAGCTCACAGCCTTACACGGTTAGAAAATATGTTTCTAATTTTCTCATTGTTTAACAGTTTGATAACTGGAGAATTCCTGCTCAACAACTTTCGAAACTAAGTACTTCATATAAATAACTCTTTTTTCCCCTCAGTCATATTGAACTGTTGTCTTTTCCATTAATTTTATAATAACTATAAATTTGATCCGCGCTATACGCAGAATTAAAATTATACAAAATTTTAAATTTTATTAATTTAATTTAAATATAAATATTTTTATTTAATTTTAAAATTCCTATTATTATATTAATAATTTACAATATTTGTTCGTATAGTGATTTTAATTCCAAAATTTTTAAAATTAATGATTTTAACTATCGGCTCTTATCCACACTATTACATAATTCTAAACTTTATAAGTATATTTTAAATATTACTATTTTTTATATATAAACTATTTTTACTCGATTATTATCTGCTATAATTATATTATTTAATATATATATTTAATATTGTGCATTAATAATATTAAATATATTTAATAAGAAGCAAATTCAAACGTTACATATTTTATTTTATGTGGAAGAAAAATGAAAAGTATTTAATTTAATTTGAATTATTTTTTTATATATTTTGCAAAATGATATGTATTATCACTGACTTGATATTGGTGGTAATGTATGCTTTGTACAAATTGATTTGTGCTTTGTTGAGTATAAGTGATCATTCAACAACAACAACAAAATGAAACATAAGAAAGTCAGTCAACAGGCCTTTTGGTCCACCGTAACATACTCTAGTGAATATCTTTATTAAGAAAAGTAACATCTTAGATAATATAATAAAGTTATAATGGTTGTGGGTCCAAAACCCAAATAATTACTGTAGACTGATAACTCGTGGAAGTAACTCAAAGGCTCAAAGCTCCTCTCTTCTCTCTATAAAACCGATAGTCTGATCACCGGATTTAGATCACACTCCAAAAGCGTCAACGTAAAGTTAGGCAAAAACACAGAAACCCAAAAAAGATTAACAAGTGAAATAAGTTAGAGAGAGATGGAGAGTTTCCCGATCATCAATCTCGAGAAGATTTATGGAGAAGAGAGAGGAAACACGATGGAGAAGATCAAAGACGCTTGTGAAAACTGGGGATTCTTTGAGGTATTTGAAACTTCTTTTCTAATAACGGAAGCTCGTCAATATGGAATCTAAATGGATTTTTTTGAGTCTGATCATCGGTTGGTAATTGCAGTGTGTGAACCATGGGATTCCACACGAGCTACTTGACAGGGTGGAGATGATGACGAAGGAACACTACAAGAAGTGTATGGAAGACAAATTCAAGGAATCCATCAAGAACAGAGGACTCGACTCTGTTCGGTCTGAAGTCAACGACGTTGACTGGGAATCCACTTTCTACCTTAAGCACCTTCCTGTCTCCAACATCTCCGATGTTCCTGATCTCCACGACGATTACAGGTGATTCACGTTTCTCAAACCGGCCCCGTTTATTTTTTACTCTCTCTCGGATTTACCGGTTTGTTAAACAATTCCCCAATTTGGTTTGGTTCACCAACTCACTAAGTAAAACCGACGTCGTATTGTTTTTTTTTCTGACAGGACGTTGATGAAAGAGTTCGCCGGAATGATAGAGAAGTTGTCGGAGGAGCTTCTAGATCTGTTGTGCGAGAATCTGGGATTGGAAAAGGGTTATTTGAAGAATGTCTTTTACGGGTCGAAAAGCCCGACTTTTGGAACCAAAGTGAGCAACTATCCACCATCTCCTAAACCGGATCTCATTAAGGGCCTCCGAGCCCATACCGACGCCGGCGGGATTATCCTCCTCTTTCAGGACGACAAAGTCAGTGGACTTCAGCTCCTTAAGGACGGCGAGTGGGTCGATGTTCCTCCGGTTAAGCACTCAGTCGTCGTTAATCTAGGTGACCAACTTGAGGTAACTACTTAACCAAACCGAACCAATTTAAATCAAAGTATCTACTGGCTAAAACTAAATTGGACTGAACCAGGTGATAACCAATGGGAAGTACAAGAGCGTGGAGCACAGAGTGATATCTCAGACGGACGGACAAGGACGAATGTCGATTGCATCATTCTACAATCCGGGAAGCGACTCCGTGATTTTTCCAGCACCGGAGTTGATCGGAAGAGATTCGGAGAAGGGGAAGAAGGAGAACTATCCAAAATTCGTGTTCGAAGATTACATGAAACTCTATTCTGCTGTCAAGTTCCAGGCCAAGGAACCGAGGTTTGAAGCCATGAAAGCTATGGAGACAACTCTGGCCAACAATGTTGGACCATTGGCCACTGCCTGATTATATAACTTATTGATAACTCTATAATAATGTTCTTAAGAAACTTGATTGTTTAATATACGAATAGTTTTGTTGTCTTTTTTTTGCCAACGAATAATTTTGTTGTTTATGTGGTATGTATTGTTGTACGATTGATAAATAAATGTTTTTGCATATAGGAATTAATATTTTTTAAGAAGCCGAGTGATAGTGATAGTGATAGTGATAGTGATGATACTAATGTGCGGTCATCTAACTGAAGATTATTGAAAAAACGAAACAAATTAAGAGCCATTATATAAGCTAAAAGGAAGGTAAAATTCACTAAGCCGTAGAATAAATCACCATTTAGCATCCATCTTAGCTTCGCCAGTAGATTGTTGGTAACCAACCAATTGACAAGTGGCCTTAGCTTCAATTGACAAATCGCCAGTAGATTGTTGGTAACCAACCAACCAAGAATGCGCCTCATCATGTGTTGTTGAAGAATCGGCGTCATGCTTACAAGTTGTTTATTTTTCTAAGTAAGGTTACATTTATGATTTATCTTTGTTACTAATTAAGTATACTCTCCAATTTAGTGTTTCAATTCTCGTGACTTAAGTTAAGTGCGGTATTTTCATATTCGTGACCTAACAACTCTTCAAGCATTCATCTAGCATGTTTTTTCAGTTTTAGAAGATTAAAAGGAAAAAGAACAACTGATTTATTGCGTAAATGCATACAAAATATTAATTATGGTAACGATTACACCACAAGGGAAATGTGATCAATTCTGAAAAGTCACAGACACTAAGCAAGTAATAATCGTTAAGCAACAATTGGGATACCCAAAAAAGGCTATTTTAAAACAAACTCCTATTATATATAATTCTGTATAATATATATAACGTATTAGTAGACGTATTTATCTACCTAAATGGTTACACTGCGCAGGGAAAAGGGTTAAATCATTATCATAGAGAAAATTTAACCTTTTTTTCTTTTTTCTCGAAACATTATACTGATTCCAGAGAAAGGAAAAGAAACAGAAGAATGGTTTCTCTGGAACTCTAGTGATTAGAATAATCATCTCTCCTTTTTGTAGCTTTCTTCTTCAGGTTGAGAGAAGACTTCAGGCCCTCTGTTTACCTGATGTAACAAGAGAAAGACATAGGAATGTGACTGAAGCTGGAAACGTCGAATATCTCCATGAATCTTTGATCTGAAACTCTAGCTTTCGCTGCTGCAAATCGCTGGTACTCATCAAATATCGATGTCAAACACCACTTCTGGAGCTTTCTCAAGCACCCGACAAGACAACCAGTCCGATGCTGCAAAATTCCAGATTCGATACTTATTAAGTTTCACAATGGTGGAGCTAACAGACTAAAGAAATGTTAAGAAATATTACCTTGCCTCGCTTACAATGAATCAGAACCGGATGGTTTTTCTCATCTGAAGATTAGAAAAGGAGATTTTGACAAGACACGAGTTAGAGAATAAGAAAGCATCATACTGAGGTTTCTTGTGTACTTTTTTAAAGCTTCTATGATTCATACTTACCTAGAAGCACTTTGAGGGCCTTGCGGATTTTATTGTCTGGAATATTCACAAATGGTTCCTGAAAAAAAAAAGGAAAAAAATATGTCTTAATATAAGATTTTCTAAGTCAAAACATCCCGATCACACTATTAATTTGAGCTGATTAGGATGAGGAAAAACAATCTACTAAGAAACGTTGAATCTTGAGAGAGACAACCGTGCATGTAAAAAGGTTCACAAACAGGAAAAATTATACAAAGCATGTCCCATATGATACCTTTTACTGGTTGCGTACTGAGAGAGAGAATTCCCTCTTTTTATATTAAAAAGTTATACACACACACAAGAACAACACGGAACAAACACAAAGGTCCATTGAAATACGAATCTAGGAGACGGAAAAAGCTTAGCAAACAAAGAATATCAACGATAAAGGTTTCCTTTCAAGATCAAAGCTGTCACACTGAGCATAACGAATCTGAATCAGAGATTAAAAACCAAAGTCAATGATGAGGAATAATTTCCAAAATCCGTCCAATAATATCACTCCACCAAGATGAGCACTTTAGTTTTCTTTTAGTCTGAAAGCAAGAATCTAAACGACTCCCCACATTAATAATTTCACTAGAAGAAACATGAGACCATCCTAGGAACAGAATCAACGGCATAATGTGGTCTCTGTGGGAGAGAAAATGATAGCTACTCACTCCAGACCGCATATTTATTATTTATTATTAGCCCCTCTCTCAGTTATCAAGATTCTAGATCAACGTAAACTACGTCCATACCAATCTCTCACCAAAGTTACATTCTTCATGACTCATAAGGATTATTGTATTACTTACCACCGCTTGCCCAAACATGAGCCACTAAAACATAAAAAAGTGATATGATGGAACTAAAGGTACGTATTAAACAACACTAATTAACCGACTGAAAACTTAACCATCTATCACTTTCCAAGCAACTCCTAACCTTATCTAGATTCAATATTAATATATACTTTCACAACTAAGTACTAACACGCTTTCTCCATTTTTTTTATCTTATAAAAAAATGGTTGAGGTGTAGTACTACCTGTGAAGCTTTTGGTGATGTATGATTTCATAAGATATCATATATCCGTATTTTTAAAAAGCGCATACGCAAGTAACATGAACCAAGAAAACAATATCAACACAACACACAGAAAGTAAGCTTTCAAGTAGTGGATCGTTGACGACAGTTGCAACAAGCAGCTCAGCAAAATCATTTTTTTGACGTACCCCCATTATCGAATTTTAATAAATATAGACACTGTAAGGACCAATAGTTGCTGAAGGGGCAGAAAGGAAAGAGTGGGACCAAAGCAGTGGAAGGTCAAGAGAGACGGAAAGAGCCAAAGAGGCAACAATAAAGAAAGATGTCTTCTTTTTCTGGTAACTCATAATAAAATATGGCTACCCATGAAGGATCAAACAGTTTTAGTAATCTCTCAAGTATCAAGCTGTTTAAACCCTCAGATTAAAGAGCCTTGACATATTTCACAAATAGTATTAAATAATACTCCATTTGTTAACGGACCCTCTTTGTGATGCTTAGAAATGCAACCAAATCTCGTTCTCTAAGTCAGGGACGCACTGCAAATTTTAAAAATAGTCCAAGAGACAGGAGTTTCAAATGGGAGAATTCCCCTAGTGAGCTACCATGTCGAGCAAAATCCAAGTAAAATTACAAATACAGAACATGCCAGAGGTTTAGCAATTATGAACAGAGAGTGAGGAAAATGGCGAGCAGAGAAGGATGCGAACCTTTTTGCCTTCAATGCCAAACTGGAAAAGCTTAATTCCATTGGATTTGAGGAACTGGATATTGCTCTCCGGGTACGGCTCCGGGCACATGTATCTTCACAAATTCGAAATACCCAAAACAAAATCAGCGATTCGAATGTCAGAGACTGCATAAATATAGGAGATGATTTTACATGATTGAGCGGAGGCCGAGAGTCTGGAGAAAGGAGAGGTTAGCGGAATCAGGGAATCCAGACCGGAATATACCGTTATCGACCATTGAGAAGTTGAGCGGCGGAATTAGGTTAAGTTCCTCGCCAGAGACCACTCGAAACGCATCAGCTTCACCGTCCGCTTCCTGAAACCCGTTTCTGCCAACCGCCGCAACCTCGATCGTACGGCAGACACCTTCTCCGTCGTCCTCCGTAGTCGTAAACTTGTCCGTCGTCATCGTATTTTCCACTAGCTTCATCTCTGAAGAAAGAGTTTGAAATTGAGAAATCTGGGTTTATCTTTGGTGGTGAGGTGAGAGTAATGGAGATGGTCGTTACGTAGCGGCGACCTTCGTTTATATAGACACGCTCTTGTGACTGTTAAAGTTACCTTTTTATTAAAAANTAGACACGCTCTTGTGACTGTTAAAGTTTCCTTTTTATTAAAAAAAAAAAAAAAACAAAAAAGCAAAATGAACGGAAGGAGATGAAACCATATAGGCATATACTCTTATTTTAATTTTATTCATTTAACTATTTATATTTATTTTTACTACTTCTTTATTTAATTTTTAAAGAATGTGTTTACATACTCATTTTTTATCGAATCTTTTCTTCATCTTTTCTTTTTCCTTTTTCATTCTATTGTATCTAAGAAATACAAAAGATGAAGACAAGAATCAGTAAATATGTGTAAATTGTTCGAAATTAAATGTGTCACACTTGCTAGTTGAAGAAATGTTTGATATTTAGGGTTGAGGTGCCAGTGGCAGTGAGTTGCTCGAGGATATTGCTCTCCGGCTAGTGAGCTCCGGACACAAGTATCTTCACAAATTCGAAACGCCCAAAATATTGTTCGACAATCTAATATCAATATGTGAAAAATGATATACACATATTTATCTTGAAGAAAAATCAGTTTTTGACAAATATATCTGAGGAAAGAACGGAAGAGAGAGATTCCGATCGACAAGAGCTTCCTCTGCAAAGTGGGAAGAACAATCACTGACGACGCTGAGTCAAGACACATGTGGCAGTCATAAACATACCTTTATATAATAATTTTCAAGTTTTCATGGAATCTTTAGTAGATAATTGATATATCACAATATTTGACGTTTTTGTTTTTGTTAAACAGTATTTTGAATGTATAAAATTAACGTTGTAAACGTGTCACTCTAAATTTAAGTCAAACAAATTATTCACATACGAAAAAAAACAGCTTTTGATATAGCATTATTATCAACAGTTACCTAAAAACTTATGATAATGCTGAAAACATCATCGCAACATTATATAGTATGTGTCTATCAACCTAATAAAAACGAAATAATGCGAAGCAACAGAAAAGAACCACATCGCGACAATAAATAATTAAAATCCATGTCATATCTTTGTCTTCCACATAACACTCACAACAGAAAACTACACTTTTATGATAGAATAAGATGAATAATAACTTGCTAAAGACAGATTTGGTTTAATGTTTAATGACTACACTGAACTTTAATTGGATAAAATACTCCATAACAATAAAATGCAAGAAATCAACTTTTCTATAAAAACAAAACAAAAAGGTACATTCCAAGGAATATACCTTCTGATTCCGAAAGATTATTGGGTCGTGAGCACTACGCCACGTATGAAAGTGTCTTGACGCCGTAAAGGAGTTACCGTAAAAAGAAAGTACGCAAAATTCATAATGCCTACAAATAATCTTTCAATCCAAATTATTTTTTTTGGTTGCTAAAGTGTTTTAATTTTCCAAATTATTGCTCTATTCTAATGTCAAATCACTATACGGTTGAAACCTGAAAGTACGATATAATCACTATTGCAAACCCTTAGTCAAAGAAGAAGAGAATAAGATATTTATCAATATATAATTTCTTATTCATACATATATGTCCTGGGACTAACATTAGAATACGAATACGACAGTCTAATAATACATAAATCGAATCTTCCGAAAAGGAGGTATACGATTTAAAACAGTTTTTTTTTTTTTACTTTCATCATTTTATGCGACATAACGATCTAACACAGAATGACCACGGTTTGTCGATATTTATTTTGTCAATTAAAAACAACATCAAAACATAACAAAGCAAGTCGTGGAACTCTTATATGTATTCTAAAAATTAGTAATAATCAATCATCTAGTGATATTTTGGGATTCAGGGAATGATATTTTTTTAAGATGACTATTTCAAATAAGTCGGTCGGGTAATTGATTAACCTTGCAAGACCTATTGTCTAATTCAGCTTTAAGTCTTTAACATAAAAATAAATAAATTTAAAGACAATACTTTCACCTTTAAGTAGAGTTCTGTGATTAACGTGGCTTTATATGTTCTTACAGGGAAGAAACAAATTTAACTGTCCCTTCACTGTGAGATAGTCTTTGCTTAATTTTATAAGAATTGTCTTTTGTTTAGTTTTATCATGACTCTTATCTTCGAAACATCCTCTAACAAAGAAAAAAAAAATCTTCGAAACATCATAAATATTTACTTTTTATTTATTTAACATGATACGTGCAGTGCAGGTTACTATGGTAGAGTATGCAAGCTGCGTACTGCTGACAGATTGATTTTGAATGAGCTGTGCCCAAGTTTGACCGAAGGAGAAGTTTGAATTTATTCATCATTGCAAGAAAAATAATGAACTGCTACATTATATTCAAAACAAATTCAACTAAAAAGGTAAAGACATAAAAGGATAGTACTAAAAAAGATTTTGTTTTAAAAAGCCCAAATTTGTTGGACATCAGCCCCAGTGAAAGTCAACCTCAACTTTTAGAAATTGAAACGGACCAAAGTATTCTTATACCCGAGGCCTAATCGTTTGATATTTTTTTTTGACAAAAATACCAATAATAAATTTGCTTAACGTGATGAGAAAAAGGAGAGGCATGAGGCGGAAACTTGAAGTCATAGGAAGCTAATAAAGGAGAGTCAAAGAAATGATCTTTTTTTTTTGTTTTTTTTTGTTGCTGTTGTGTTTTCCTTTTGATGAGTAAGGGAAAAAAGAAAAGAAAGCCAAATAAATTTTTAAATGGTGACGTGTACACTTATTTGTGAAGGGTCAAACCGGTAGAACAGAAAAGCATCAAACACTCGGAAAAGAGCAGTGGTCACCACAGCAGAGGATTACTACTTCGTAAGCTAACGTGGCAGAATATTGACGTCTCAAGATCTCAGCTCTTACGCTGCTCCAGTGATTACCGAATCACAACCTCCTTCTCTATCTTTTTTCTCTCTTTTTTCTCTGACACTTTCTAATTACTTTTTTTTCCACCTGTGGGTCACAACTACCTTATAAACTGCAAAGCAGAAGATTTCTTGTGCCAGAAGAATTTTTATGATTAGTCTGTTATACCCCTATTCTAGACATTTTTGGCTAGATGGCTACGGCTTGGTTCCATAGCGTATTATTATACTTTTCTCTTATTTTATAGTACAACTTTATTTTGATTTCTATTTAGTTATAAGATCTACAGTCAAAATGTATTCATTTTACACAAAATATTTGTTTGGATATGTTTAAATATTGTCTATTTAAATTTAATTAAACTTAATATATCCAAGACATTGATTTAATGATACTATAAAAGGATATAAGATCTATTTGTAATAGTATAAATTTTTATTTATACACTAAAGTTTAGAACAATATACACCAAAAATTAATAATAATATGAATAATGTCTGATTATGATTAATAAATAGATTCCAAATAATAATGTTTAAGATTGTCAGATAAAAAATGAAAAATTGTAATCTCAAATTTTTAATAAAAATACTTAATATCATTCAAAAAATAATCTACAGTACTGAATACTCCCTCTATTTCAATATATAGAGGGTTTAAGATTTTTGCACACAGATTAAGAAGTCATTTAATTTTAGTATTTTTTTAAATAAAATATATATTATCATCAATTCCAAAACATTTCAAACAGAATATAAATAATCAAAAGTAAAACAAACATATTTAATTTTGCATAGAAACTCTAAAACTCCAATTAAAATGAAACAAAAAAATTATAAAAACCTTTATATATTGAAACAGACGGAAAAGATCTACGTTACTTTGAACATAGAAAGGAAAAATGTATAAGTCAATATAATCGCGAAAATCAAGATATCATTTACCTAGAAAACCAATGGTTAAAAACTTAAATTAATAAGACAGAGAGAAGCAGAGAGCTCCGTCCACCTAAGCTCGAAACGATGGTTCACATCGAACCGTCACACTGAAGATAGCAGTGTAGGGGTAACATTGTCATTTAAAGTACATGCAGAATTTATTAACTCGTACACGAGGGGAGCAAAGACTCTCATTACTTAATTGATTTTTTCTTTAAAATAGTATTTATTTAAACACAGTTTTATTTGTTTTTCTCTCTTTCACATTGAAAACACAGACATCGGAGGAGAGAAAAGGGCAGAGAAAAGAAAAGGAAGATCCGTAAATTTCCTCTGAAAATTCTCACACTCTCGGCAACAGCGAAGGAGAGAAAAGGGAAGAAAATTCAAATCAGTGGGGAATATTTTAGAATAAAATCTCCCATTGGATCTGTTCCGATGAGAAATCTCCCTCTGGAAAACTGAAACTAAAAAACTGTAGATTTTGTTCTCTCTTCCTCTGTTCTTCATCGACATTTGATTCACCCAGAAAAACCAATCTGTTTCTTAGACGATCATCACACTCTATCTGTGAATTTTCCCCTTTTCGTTTGCCGTTGTTGATCATCGTCTTCATTGTCACAAATTGCGACAGTCTTTTATTACATGCGACCCATGTCAGACACTCAGCATGTTCAGAGCTCTCTTGGGTCGATTCGATCTTCCGAGAAAATCGAAGGTAAGTTTCTGAATCTCGAGAGATCCGTGTGATCGGGTTTTGTTTTACCGTAATGCGTTTGAAGATCGTATTGGGTTTTCGACTTTTTGATCATTATTCGAATAGTCCGATTGTGATTTCAGCATTTACACTCGGTTTTAATTTCTGTAGCATTTCGGAATCTGATCTCTTTAAGAATCGTATGAGTTTTGTGCCTACGTGTCTGATGCTTTTAATACATAGTGATCCAAGTTTGGACATATCATGTGATGTTTATGTTGTTGGTATGATCTTTAGAGTCCTTTAGGAAGATGACAGTAAGTGAAAACGGAGTGGCGCAATCGAAGTCGTATCCAGATCGTCCCGGTGAACGAGATTGCCAGTTTTATCTCAGAACTGGTCTGTGTGGCTATGGAAGCAGTTGCCGTTACAATCATCCCACTCATATCCCTCCACAGGTGCAAAAGAAAATTGTCTAACTTGGAAAATGTTCCTCTTGTTTTAGTATTTGCCTCATGACTTACTGCTGTTGAACATGTGAATAGGGTACTATGTATTACAACGAGGAGCTCCCTCAGAGGTTTGGGCAGCCTGATTGTGAGGTACAGTTCTTGGATATATCTAATCATCTCGAATCTGATTAGTGATATTTTGTTTTAGCGTTGATGCATTCGACCTTAAGCTTATTGTGCATGTGCATCTAGCAAAAGTAACAGAATTTATTCTATTTTGTAACTTCATTGAACTGCAGAGCATATTCCTCTTGTCTGGTTTTAGTCTTTCCTTGTTTTTATTTATTTAAAAATAGATAAGCTTTACTAGTAGATTTACTGAAATGTTCACTATCTGAAAGATATTTTCCAAACAAAACTTCCTCTTCTATATGGAACTTTCGTTGCAGTATTTTCTCAAGACAGGAGCGTGTAAGTACGGCCCAACTTGTAAATATCATCACCCAAAAGACAGGAATGGTGCAGAACCGGTCGTGTTCAATGCTCTTAGTTTACCTATGCGTCAGGTAATTGCATGGCGGTTACTATATTTTTCTTTCCCTTTATCGAATGTGGAAGACTTATTTGAGTTTCTTCTCCAGGGTGAGAAGCCATGTCCATATTACCTGCGAACAGGGACCTGCAGATTCGGAGTTGCTTGCAAATTCCACCATCCTCAACCGCATAATGAACATTCTACTGCATATGGAATGTCAAGCTTTCCTTCTGGAGGTTTACATTATGGTGCTGGATTAACAATGATGTCTACATATGGAACTTTGCCTCGTCCGCAACTTCCTCAGCCCTATGTTCCCATCATGGTTTCTCCCTCTCAAGGCCTTTTGCCTCCTCAAGGCTGGGCCACTTACATGGTTAGTCTATATAGAGGCTACCAATAATGGATTGGTTCTGTTTTTAACAAATTTGACTCTTTTGTTATGTTGCAGGCTGCATCTAACTCCATATATAATGTGAAGAATCATCCTTATTACTCCAGTTCTAGTGCACCAATGCCCGTGGCTTTGACAGTGAATGGTGGTTCGCCTGAAAGATCTGAACAACCAGAATGTCGGTTCTTTATGAACACTGGGACATGTAAATATGGAGACGATTGCAAATACAATCATCCAGGAGTAAGGATTTCACAACAACCACCTAATCTCTTAAATCCTTTCGTTCTTTCAGCTCGACCTGTAAGTCTCTAGATCTCTTGGTTCTGGTAACAAAAAGATGTGTTCTTGATTTGGTTCCTAAAGATTATATGTATAAAACTACAACTTTTGAACCATGTCATGAGCCAGTGTTGTGCTTTTTGCTGTCCAGGGACAACCAGCTTGTGGTGACTTCAAGTCTTATGGATTCTGCAAGTTTGGACCAAACTGCAAATTCGACCACTCGATGCTGCCATACCCGGGCTTGACCATGCCTTCATCTCTTCCTACTCATTATGCTTCACCTGTTTCATCAACCCATCAGAGGATCTCACCATCGCCAAGCCGCTCTGTTTCAAAGCCTGTGTCTAATGGTAAACCTGGTGTGAAGAAGGAAAGCTCAGAGACCGAGAAACCAGACAATGATTCTGAACAGTTGAAAGTGCAGGATATTTCTGGGAATTCGACATCACCATGATCATGATTCATGAACACATCAGCCGAATCTCCTCACTGAGGCTTGTAAAGATCTCAATCATCTCTCTCTGCCCTTTTTTGTTAATTTTTGTGGAAGAGGAGGGGAGGTGAATGTGTTTCTCTTTTGTTTTGGCTCATGGCTGGAAAGAAACAATATAGGACGAAAGTGGCAGTGACGCAATTTTCTCCTGTCTGTGACTGTGTTAATAAATTTTACATTGAACTAATAGAATTTGTCTCTCTCACTTCTTCGAGCTCTTAATTATGAAATTGCTATTTGCTACTAGTCTACTTCCAAAGACATTTTTAAATCCGCAATTTTTTTAAATGCCCTATATTTTTTCTAAGAATTTATGTCACAGTTATATTTGAGCTTGTTTTTTAAATTTAAATTTAATTTATATTTTTCTGTTAACAGAAACAACAAACAAGTTTAGGCCTTGATTGTTTAATTTGCAGATTTTGAAACAGATTTAAGATTTTGTTTTTACAAAAACCATTTTATTAGCCATTCACATTTTTTCACAAATAGAATTCCTAAAGTGTAGGGAAACTAGTTTTTAACAGTTTTTATCATTTTCTAAAGAGAAACCAAAAACCATAATTTATGTGTTTCTGATGTAAGTTATTTTCGTTCAATATAATTTGTGCAAATATTGTTTTTTTTTATCCTTGAATATCTCATTTGTTTTGAGCTTTTGCTCAACGTTGGCTACAATTTTTTTTTTTTTCCTTTTTAAATTTCAGGCATACATTATCGTATGATTAAAATTTATTGTTATTTATTTCTAAGAAATTATCATATATGCTATACATACAAAAATGTCATAAACGATACAAAAAAAAATCTCATCTCCATTTTATAAATATCTCTACGATAATGTGCAAGTTATATATTTTTGGATGTAAAAATTTATATATTGTTTCAGTAACATTATATACATAAAAATGTTTAAAATATATATATATATATATATATATTATGTAAAACCAAAAACTAAAAAAATTTATTAATCAAGCTTTTAAAAAACTAAAATCTACAGAAAAACCAAAATAAAAAATCAAAAACCAAAATCTAAAATCTAAAAAACAGCCAAATATTCATGGCCTTAATTTACTTTTGACTTTTGACTTTTGACTAATAATATTCATTTTCGAAGTAAAGAGTTAAAAAGGGTTGTTTTTATTTTTTTAAGGCTTTGGCCGGAAAAAAATCTGGGCGAAGTTTCGTCCTTTTGGGTGACGGCGACGGGAATCTCTCCGTTGGGTTTTGTCCTCTGACAATTTTGTGAACGCAAAGCCAGATTACTTTCTCTACACCGCCCGAGTCGACTCGCTCCGAGTTTCGTCGTCCGAATCAGGGACCATGAATAGGCTGAGAGGCAGAGGGGCATCGATTCCAGGTTCTGCAGTTGTGCCTCATCTGAAGAAAAAAGTCCAAAATTCAATGGTCGCTCTCCACGATTCCTATCTCTCTACCAAGGTGATCGAACCCCTTTCTCTCTTCTCTTTGAGTCTTTTTTGTTTTTTATCGAAGAATTGGGTTTAGGGGTTGTTTTGTTCATCAGACTTTGGTTACAATTTTTTCTTGTATAATCTTCCTGATAGATTTTGTTATCATTTCTTTAGGACTTGTTCGAGAGGCACAGGGTCGTGTTTACAGTTGGAACGTCTATAGCATCAGTTGCTACGGCTTGGATTGGTAAGCTGCAAGTTGATATTTTGCATCTCGATTTCTATTGCATTGCAGAGAATCTGTACGCTATCATTAACTCTTACCACGCATGTGGATGGATGTTTAAAATACTGTTTCGGACCTTATATTCACGGAAATGTTGTGTTCGATTGGTACAAGTATATCTTTTCGTCCATTCTCTGATATCTGTGAGGTCTTTTCTTTTCATTAGATTGGGATCAATGGTTTAGATGATTCGGTCCTTTGTTATTCTACTGGGATGTAAAACATGTTAGAAACCAAAGTTCTTGTGTGCTACGTACTGAGTGTTGCTGAAGTATTTCATTGATCTTTTGTTTTTGTTTATACCGAGTCAAATGAGCTTTATGACCGAATTGCTACTCAATGGATGAATGATTGTGCAGGCTACTCATTACGCCATTACAATGAAACTAGAATCAATCAGAGGCTGGAGTCGATTGAGAATGCGGTTAGTGTCCCTTAATTTTACTCACTGTTTAAAGTCAAATATGAATGCCCCTCATCTGCCAAATTTTTGTAGCTGCCTGCGTAGTTAGTATTCATGTAGCTGCCTTTCTGTTTAAATTCTTCTAAATGGCTTATTGCTTCCTGTTGTCACTGATCATTAATCATGAATATACATTCGTATCGTCTATAAAACATTCAATGTTTTTGTATGTTGTACCTTTATCATCCCTAACTCGCTCTCTTGTCTCAGTCTGTCATTTGGAAACTTTTGTTTGCTTTTATCATGCCAGATGAAAAACTCGCATGAGTTAGAACGAGGAGAGCTCAAGAAGCTCGTTGATCCAGTGGGATCCAAGTTCACTTCAACAATTGCCACCGCTGGAACCACTTTGGTCATTGGGTTTGTCTCCACAAAGACTGTTAAGAGTTTCTCAAAGTTAGATGCTCTGTTTTGTTTTTTGTTTTTTTTTCATTATTTGTTCGGTTTGTTTTTCAGGTATGGCTTGGGATGGCGAGGCGGGATATGGTATGCAAACAGGAAGTTTAGAAGGGAACAAATGAGATTGGCCGGACAGTTGAAACCCAGAGAATGGAAGTTATTAGGGAGAATAAAACACCGAGCTTGGCCGACGACAAAGTTCCTCAGACGACCATTTCCAAGACAGAACAAAACAACAGAAAGTGCTTTGAAGACACCAGAGAGTACGGCTTGAAGAATCTAAGAAAGGGAAGAAGGAAGATGTCTTTCAAGGGTTTGTTCAGGGGAGTAACAATTCAAAGCAATATCTGATCAAAATTTTGTTTTCTGATCCTTAGTATCTCGTGATGTAAGTACACATCGGTTTTGTCATGAGCCAACAGCTCTCCTCTCTCTTTGTTCCTTGTAATAAGTAAGGAAGTAATTTTTATTCTTTTCGGTTTGGCAAGGAAATTGAAATACCGTGTATTGTTCCAGTAAAATGTGGAAAAAACCCCTCACCTGCGCCAAAAATATTTCAAAAACCCTCAACTTTTACTAAAAGGTAAAATTAAAGATTTAGATTTTTTGAATTGTGGTGTACGATGATAAAATATGAATGATTTAGCATAAGAAATTTGCAAGGGAGACGCTAAAATTGTACAAGCAATATAAAACCCTACATTTATGCAAGCAAGAAATAAGCAGCAAAGAAAAATAAATCCAACCGCCTAGTGATTTTCCTCATCGGCCGTAGAGCACACGGCGACACAACGGGCAAGAATTTTTCCGGCGAAGCCACTGAGAGATACAGCGATCGTGGAAAACATGAGAACATGAAATTTGTGCAGGAGCTTTATCTGAAGCACCCAAGAGATTTTCGAAACAGATGGAACATGCTTCTGATTCCAAATTCAAACTCTTCGATCTCTCCTTGTCGATCGAACCTTCTCGAATCAATCTCCCAACAACATCATCCTCCCAATTGAAAGCCGAGAAATCGAAATTGAAAGCGTAAACTCTCTTGTACGTCAGTTTCACGAGCAAGGTCATGACGAAGCTATTAACGCCTATTCCCATTTTGGTAGCCGTAGGAGAGATACGCAAGGTTAAAAATAGACTCAAGTCAGGGCTAAGGCGGTGGCGACAGAGGATCTCATAGATCTGGCGGAAATTGGCGCTAGGAAGGCTGAATTCGATGAGACGTGGCGGAGAAGATTCGTAGGACGCGGTTAGGGTTTGGAAACCGGTCCGATCTCTAATGTACTCGTCGACTATTGTGTCGACCCTGATTTGACGACGTTTCTGATCTCTTGAGATTGAGGTAGAATGTTCGTGTTTAGGTGACGAAGTTGCACGCGAGGAGGATAATTATTCATGCTGCAAAGTATAAGAATCGCAGAAATTTAATCCCTTTTGGTAGAAAAATAATAATCAAGAAATAGAAACGAGACGGAGAGAGCAAAGAGAGTAGAGAGAATGAGAGATCGGTGAGAATCGGTGCAAATCGGCTACTAATATATATATAATCTGGCGCGTAAAAATGCTTTATCATCCGTTTCTCTAGCACGTGCGTTTTTATTTCCTTTTTTTTTTTTTACTGCTATTTCCTTTTTACAATGTTTCCTTATCAGACAAATATGCGAGGAGAGCGTGATGACGTGTAAGTATATCATTGGTGCTTACACGTAAATCCACGTAGGCAGTTTTTTTAGTTCTTCTGTCTCGCCGAGAGAGAGCGAGAGAGAGTTTTTTTTTGGTGGAGAAGAAGGAAAAAAAAGCTATGGAAATCAGTTTGTACAAATCATCAATAACGTTGTTGACGATTTTGCCTCTGTTGTTTGATCTGGGCAATGCTCTGTACGGATCTTCTTCGCCGGTGCTTCAGCTCGCTCCTTCTAATTTCAAATCTAAGGTACGGCGGCAAACTGGTTTCTAACTGTCTTTAGTATCGGCCCTGAAAAATGTATTCTTTATGCCTACCTGAGAGAACTGAGAGCATTTTCGATAGATTCGGCTTACGTCGTGATAAATAATATACTGATTCAGAAATCGTTACTATGAAGGATGAAATAGTTGATTTTTACACGTTGTGAAACGGATGGCAGGTTCTGAATTCAAATGGTGTCGTTTTGGTAGAGTTCTTTGCGCCATGGTGCGGTCATTGTAAATCTCTAACACCAACTTGGGAGAAGGTTGCTAATACTTTGAAAGGTGTTGCTACTGTCGCAGCCATTGATGCTGACGCCCACAAGTCTGTCTCTCAGGTTTGTCGTTTTTGGACAATGTGATTGTGATTGGTGAACAAGACAGAAAACTTCTTCTTTCTACTCTTTCATTTACCCCAATGAAATGGTTGACGGTGATAAAATGTTGTCTCTCTGTTGTAGGATTATGGTGTGAGGGGTTTCCCAACCATTAAAGTATTTGTTCCAGGGAAGCCTCCGCTTGATTACCAAGGAGCAAGGGACGCTAATTCCATTACTAAATTTGCTACCAAGCAGGTTTGTCTTGCTGATTCTTCATTACCTATATTTCTATGGCAAAATTTTGAGGGCCTGTAGAATATAGCATATGTCGTGGTTATTACAGTTGTAGTGAACAATAATGACCTTTACCAAGTTATTCATATAGTTATTTTTTGCTGAATAGATAAAGGCCCTGTTGAAGGATCGTTTGGATGGTAAAACAAGTGGCACAAAAACTGGAGGAGGATCCGCTGAGAAGAAATCCGAGCCTAGTGCCTCCGTGGAACTCAACCCTAGCAATTTTGACGAGTTGGTCACTGAAAGCAAAGAACTTTGGATTGTCGAGTTCTTTGCACCTTGGTAACTAGTGCTTATTGACTCTTGAAAATGTCCACGCCTTGAATCTTGCTCGAGATAAATCTGAAGCTGGAAACAATCGTTGTTTTTGTTTCTTCTCCAAGGTGTGGACATTGTAAAAAGCTAGCTCCTGAGTGGAAAAAGGCTGCAAAGAAGTTGAAGGGGAAGGTCAAATTAGGTCATGTCAATTGTGATGCTGACAAGGTAATCACTAGAATTCTTATATGCAAAATGTCATTCTGCTTCTGATAACCAAAATGCTTGTTTTAATTTGCCGCCGATGAGTCCTGACAAGGTATATTACGTGTTGCAGTCGATACAGATAAGATTCAATGTGCAAGGATTCCCCACAATCTTGGTCTTTGGTGCAGACAAAAGCAAGCCAGTACCTTATGAGGGTGCCAGATCTGCATCAGCCATAGAATCTTTTGCTCTGGAACAGCTAGATTCCATTCTTGGACCTGTTGAAGTAACTGAACTAACTGGACCGGTACTGTTCAACATCTGTTGTTTTCCTAATATTGTTTTCAGATGGTACTTTTCTCCAATGCAAGCCACTGACACTCTTCTGTGCTGGTTGATAATTTGATAGGATGTCATGGAAGAGAAGTGTGGTCCTGCTGCTATTTGCTTCGTTTCTTTCTTACCTGACATTCTGGACTCAAAAGCTCAAGGAAGGAACAAGTATCTAGAGATGGTGTTATCAGTTGCAGGGAAGTTTAAGAGGGACCCTTACAGGTAAGCTATGAACACATCTCTTCTCGGCGTTACCATCATCATAGTCCAGCTCTCAGTTACTCTGTTTTTAATGATTTATATTTTTCCTATGTTTGCAGTTTTGTGTGGGTGGCTGCTGGGAAGCAACCTGATTTGGAGAAGCGAGTTGGTGTTGGAGGATACGGTTATCCAGCAATGGTAGCCTTGAATGCAAAGAAAGGAGCCTATGCTCCACTTAAAAGCGGTTTTGAGGTTAAACACCTCATGTAAGTGTACATTTTTTTGTCTCTCTCTCTCTCTCTCCCCGGCCACTTAAAAGCGAGGTAGAGGTTAAACCCAAGCTGAAAACGGGTCGTTTCTCTTGTGTGCTTGTCAGAGAATTCGTAGAGGAAGCTAAGAAAGGAGGAAAAGGGAATTTGCCTATAGAGGGAACATTGGAGATAGTGAAGACAGAAGCTTGGGATGGAAAAGACGGAGAGGTGGTTGATGCAGATGAGTTCTCACTTGAAGAACTCATGGGAGTTGATGATGCCACTGAATCCAAGGACGATGAGTTGTGAACAACCCCCCTAATCTCAATAGTTTTTTTCTTTTTCTTGAAAGACTGTTAAAATGTCCCCACTTGTTCAACAGAGAAGGCCAGTGTAATCATTTCAGAGAGTTGAAACAGAAATACATTGCTGGATTTAATACAGATACAGACTTAGAGTGAATGATATGGCTTTGGTATGATCTTTACCGATTTGCCAATTGATTGGATTTCACAAAGAGGCATAATTATTCGTTGTAACTGTCCGTGCAGGCGCAGCGAATAAATACTTTGTCTCGGCATCTCTCGACAGTATGTGGTGCTTCTCCGGTTTATGCCTTGTCCAGGTTTCCAACTTCTTGCTCCACAAGCAACTGATACCTGTTTTTCCAGTTTCGGCTGCTGCTTTTCCATCCATCCGAAAAGGTGGATTACACAGGCTGCTGCTTTTCGACCCCGATGGTCTCGTTCTTGGAACTGGTACCGCTCAATCTATTGTCAAGATTTGGGATCTAAAGAGTCACGTAAATAGCCCCTTCCTTGACTTTCCTTGTCCATCAACTCTTGAGATCATCAAACGTTTTCAGTATTATCCATTTGTTCTCACCTCAGTTTCATCCATCTCTATTGGCTAACAGGCAAATGAAGCGAAGTTTGGTGGTCACACTGGAGAAATTACATCTGTATCATTTTCTGAGAACGGTTATTTCCTCGCTTGAGATCATCAAACGTTTTCTATGTACATATAGGCACACAAGTAGAAAGAGAAAATTTAGAAAGAAAATAACTGTATTGTCGATTTTGTGTTACGCGCATCAAAGTTACAAGGCTTGTTTGATAAATGAAAGATATTTATAAATGTGGTTTGATCAAAAGTAAAACAAAAAAAAACTGGAATTGAGTTCATGCTCGAAAACAAAACGCAGTAACACACAGAAACATAAACTAAAAACACTTCTTGATCTAAGTTTCTTCCTCATCAAACACACAGAAACATCAAATTTTCCCTAGGCTAGTTTCCCTGATACTCAGAGATCTTTGCCATGAGTATGGCGATGAAGAAGAGCAGAATTGCCCAGCCCACATAGTACATTTCTTCCGAGCCGACGTAAATGGTTGTGATTCCTACGGCCATGGCACCAAACACCACCGCCGATGCTTCAAAGAGAATCTTCATCCTTCCCTCATTGAACAAGTGTCTAGCTAGGTAACAACCACCATTGAGGACAAGTAGAGTAATGAAGAGGTGCGGGAAATTCTTATCCACGGCGGAGACAAATCTCGAAACACCTTCTGAACCCTTATCCATTGGACCTCGATTCAAGTAATAACTAACCGGCACAAACAGTAGCATGATTCCTAAAGGGCATCTCCACTAGTGATACCCTTATATGGGTATCACAACATTTTATATCAGTAAATTTTTTATTTTTTATTTATTTTAAGAGACTTACATTAGATTTGTAGGTTTTGATATTCCAGTGGTGATACCCTCTATAGAGAGAGTATCTAAAAAACAATTATTGTTATAAATTTGTAAGGTAATTACAGACTTTAAGTCATGATCAAATGTAATCTCTCTCGTCGAGAAAGAGGCTTTAAGCCATTATCAAATAAACTTGATTTCTCAATATACCTTGTTTATCATAAAGAATGGCCAAGATCTGC
The DNA here is from genome assembly GCA_900406535.1 of Noccaea bulbosa. Lineage (NCBI taxonomy): Eukaryota > Viridiplantae > Streptophyta > Magnoliopsida > Brassicales > Brassicaceae > Noccaea > Noccaea bulbosa. Next base: position 8,871 of record OVBJ01000433.1, on the reverse strand, counting down.
TCGACAAGGTTCTACACAAGGCAATAACCAAACAAAGAAAACATGGTTCACAATAACAACAATCCAGATTGGAGTGCCAATTAAGCCTATGAACTCCATGAACATGGTTCACGCCATCAACCATGTTTTCCCTGGAAAAGAATCAAATCAAAATCAGACTCTGAGAATGACTAAGGCCATGTTCGTTTGTTTATTGCTGCGGCTGCGACAATAACGGAGGAAAACAGTTTTGGTGGAGAATATACCTTATCAACGAGATGTAAAGCTTCTTTTCTTTGTGTTGAGCAAATCAATTCTCAAACACATCAACAGAGCTGATTCGGGACATTCTTCCTTTGGTGCTCTCACTAGGAGTTTGAATTTTACCAGACACGTCTGCTTTCTCTCGTTCTGATAAGTCTTCTGATATATCTGCAGTTGCATCCAACCGTGCTCTCTCTCGCTCCAGACATTTAGCTTTACGCTTAGCATACTTTCCTGCAACCTAAGTGAACAAAAATTGTGCTGGATGTATTAGAGTTTTTGTTTTAAGGGTTTTATGTTTTTAATATATTGTTATTTATTATCTATTTTTTTATTAATGGCATATATGTAATAAATAAAAATGATGATGGTTTAACTGACTTTATACATTTTTCTCATTAAATTCTTTTGAAAAGGTGTTAGATTAACAATATGTCTTTGAATTAGTGTTATTATGACTAATTTTTTTTATTATTATAATAAATTTAAATTTCATATCTCATTTCAGGCCACGAGCGCTACAAAGGCTGCAGTTCCACGAATTGGTACTATTTTTTTTTTTTTCTTCCTTTTTTTTCTTTCTAAAACATAAAATGTATCTACACCGTACAAGAAAAGGTCGTGTAAGAAACACTATTGACTAACACATGCTTATCATAAGAAAAAGTACTTAAAGATTAAACCCGTGTGCTTAATCTAATTTGCAACAAAAAAAAATTGATCTGAAAAACGAATTTCAATCAAGATATAGCGAAGGTGCATAAGATAGTGAACCAAATTTGGTGAGAAAGTGGACCCATAGAGGAATAGTTTTCACCTCTGGAATCTCTTCATCTTCAGGAAGTGGAGACCATTTTGAGACGACTAGTGGGATTTCAGCAATATTCCACATGCCTCTTCTTAGAATCCTTGCTCTAACTTGTAGATTACGGACTCGGAACCTCATCGTTTTGGAATCAACATCATACACATCGATCTGTTGAATTTGTTCTCCTTGTTGCCAAATTTGGTTCACTAGCTTATGCACCTTCGCTATGTGTGGAGCATCAGGGTATGAAAGTGGTTTCAAAATGAAGAGAAACTTTACTTATTATTTCTGAACGATTACACTTTCATAGTTTATATAGCCTTAGGCTCAAATGAATAAGACAAGAGTACACGTATTAGGCACACACAATTGCCGGAGAACAAAGCAAATCAAAACGGTTGTGTAGTTGGATTTGATGAGCCGTGTGACTCGTGTGAGGATGAGCTGGAGATGTACGGTTTGACTGAGATTCTCTTGATAATATTGTAACGAAGCAGAGGAGATGGTTCTGGAACAACACAGCTGGGCTTAATGCTTTGTCGAAGGCCCAACTGTACTTTCTTCAGGTTGTGGGCATTGTTGTTCGGCCTAGTCACTGAAATCAAAGTTTCTGTTTGCATTGGAGACTTCTCTTGTTTAACAGGTGATGACACATCATCATCAGAATTAAATCACACCTTAATAGTACCAAGGTTGAATTGTGAAAATGCTTCTCAACCTTAATAATACCAAAGTTGAAATTAATTTAATTTTTCCAGTACATAACCAATTGGGAGTCAGCAAACCGAAGAGTTCCTTGGTGTGTCATATCAAATTCCTTTTTACTGGCAACGCTAGCAAAAAAAAAAAAACAATTTAATCAATATTGTATTTTCTCGGTATACAAGTATAATAACTAACTAATCTGAACTAAAGAAATAGTTTCAAACTAAAATCCTCCGAAGAGATTTGGGATGCTCATGATGGCCAAGGAAGGATTTAAACAAGTGATTAAAGAAATTGTCAGATTTAAGTGTGGCATAATGTTCAAACTAAAGCAACTTTCAAATGGTACTTATATTTTTTGTTTGTTTCTTTCTTTTAAATGTTTCGGTGGTCAAACTGTAAGCAGCGAGCAAAATTATTAAAGACCATTTTGGCATGTTTTTTTCTTCTTCTTTCTCAATCCGGTACATATGTAAATATGTAGGTGAACAGTTAAAATTACAAATAAAAATGATTATGAATATTATGAATTTGTCCAACCAGTCATTTTGGTTCACTTACAATCTTAATTAATTTGCGGAACAGTTAAAAATTACAAATAAAATGATTATGAATTTGTCAATAATTTTGTTACATATAAGTATATACCTATTGTATTTGTAACAAACCTATAAGTAAGGAAATTGCAATGTCATTCAGATCCAAACGAACTAAACCGTAAATCATCCAAATTGCAAAATCGGGAAACATAGAGATCTTACTTACAAAGAATATTCTTTGCCGTTGGAATATTAGAGATCTTACTTATAAAGAATATTTTCTATGTTCCATAATAAAAGAAAGAAAAATATATAAGATGTTAGAATGAAAAAAGAGCTCTTTATTTCTTCATGAGTGGCAAGTGTATTGGTGGTGTCAGAGTTTGTGTCAGCAACCTTTATTTAAAAGGGAAAGAAAAAAATACATCAAATCCAACGGATGAAATTATATACTTAAATATCCAAGGGATTGGATGGTCAAGATTGATCAGAGAGAAATAAAACTCAATATAATTGCTTTCGTCGTGGATTGCATCGCCGTTCACTCTTCACTTTTCAATTTTAGAGAAGAAACCCTCTGAAATTCTAAAAATCGAGATGTCCAAGTGAAGAGTTGTTGTGATTCGGAGACATAAAAATACTAACAGTTAGTTGATCTCTTATCTGAAAAATCTCTGTCGACGTTGTCACCGCTTCATAGGTAATTTAGCGATTGCTTGCATTTAGATTCCCTTTGTTTCCTGATTTATGTTTACTCTCTCATTTTTGTCTGATTTGGAACTCTCGAAATTCAGCCGATTATTCACGCTCCCTCTTAATTCTCTTGTTAAATTATGTGTTTCCGTTTTGCACTTAATCTTAGGTTTTTTTTTTTTTTTGGCCTTGTCGCTTGGACATTTGACATTTCTGAATCATCATTGTATTTGTAACCTAGAATTTTGTATGAGAAGCAAAAACATAGAATTTTGTAGGTCCTAAGTTTAAATTGAATTTTTCTGGGGTGAGTTTTATGTTAATCAAATCCATGTATTTTTTTTTTAAAGAAATCCATGTATTTTTGCTTATATTATCTTGTGAATGTAAACTTGATATGGAAACCCTTTAACAAAAAAAAAAAAGTGAATGTAAACTTGATGTTGTTAGAAATCATGGTCGTTTTCCCTGTCTGCAATAAACAAATCATCCTAAGTTTGTTTCATATCATCATAAATTAAATTATTAATTTATCCCTAAAAATCTGTAACAGTTTGTAACTTTTTTAGTTCAATTAATATTCGAATTGATATCTTATTATATAAGAGTGAGTTTGGTATTTTTATCAAAAAAAGAGTGAGTTTGATATATATGATAAATATTTATTTATAAAACGATAAATTTGTTAAAAGAAAGAAGAATTTGGTTTTTGTTATAAAGAGCTTTATGTGGATGCCCATTATAACAGTTTTGACCTGTTTTTATTATAAAACTAGCGACTATAATTATATATAATAATTTTTTATTGTAGGATGATTAAAAAAAAAAAAAAATTATTGTATAATTTCGTTTGGCAATAGGAGTTTTGTCCTGCTGTATAAAAAGATGGAGGCTGATTATGCATAAAATAAAAAAAGACTCATAGCAAGTTAGCAACTAACTTTGGAGATAGACAACATTACCGAAAGGAAGGATGCGATCGTGTCGGATCCTTTCTCAAGTGGCGGCTGCGAATGGTAAGTCGAGATAAATCACATCTTTTACTTTTACGGCGACTTGCTTAATTCTGAGGGTTTTTTTCTTTGTTGCTTAATCTTAGGTTTCTCAAAGTTTATCCCAAGGTATACAGTGGTACTAATCACTTGTATATGTTCCTCTACGCAGTGAAACCTAAATCATTGAGAACTGGATGGATAAGGAGAGCTAAGTTTTGCTTCGTTGGATTGAATCAATCCGGCCAAGAGTTCTTCAGAGCATCTTGCAACTCACCTGGTAATAAACGTTACATGTGTTGAATCCTTTGTGTATAAGAAGAAACGAGTTGATATATGTATATTTTACAGAAGAACGCACCTTCAGCGCGGAGACCCCAATGAAGAACACACAAGAAGCAAGTTGCGTAATGGTGTGGGTTATTAGGAAATGCCTAAAATACCCTTTTTCGGTGGGGTAATCTGTTCAAATTGAAAGTATTTGGGGAGAATAAAACACCGAGCTTGGCCGACGACAAAGTTCCTCAGACGACCATTCCCAAGACAGAACAAAACAACAGAAAGTGATTTGAAGACACCAGAGAGTACGGCTTGAAAAATCGAAAAACTGTAAGGAAGATGTCTATCAAGGGTTTGTTCAGAATATCACATGGGCCAGGGGGAGTAAGCTGATCGAAATTTTTAGAATCTCGTGATGCAAGTACACATCGGTTTTGTCATGGAGCTCTTATGTCTTTGTTCCTTGTAATAAGTAAGGAAGTAATTTTCAGTAAAATTGAAATTGAAATACCGTGTATTGTTTCAGTAAAATGTGGAAAAACCCCCTCACCTTTTGCCAAAAAGACATAACAGAAGAAAGTTGGTAATAAACGTTTGAATCCCTTTATCCTTGTGTATTTGATTGATGAATATCGAAGAAGAAACGAATCGATATATGTGTATATATATATTTTACAGAAGAACGCACCTTCAGCGCTGAAGTGAAGACCCAAACTGGGGTTGCAATACGCTGCCTCTTCAAGAAAAAGGGAAACTAACCATTGAAGTCCACATCAAAGTCCTTGAAGTTGTTCATCAAGGAAAATCAACTGCTAATGAGATATTAGTCATCGATGGTTTCCAAATCTTTTATTCTCAAGTAAGTTAAGGAGCCACCTTCTTCCTTTTCCTTATTTGCAGCTTGGTTATACATATTATTTTTGGCCACAAGAGATATCTGGTTAATGTCGCTCTCTTTTTAAATCATCGGCAGGTTAATTTAGTGGACAAGATTTTCGAAGAGCACCCAGACTTTGCGGTAGATATCATTCCAAAGAACCAAGAGGTGAAAACAGCATACATGAATCTCATCCTGGGCCTCGACAATACACTGACAAAGTCTCCACAGAGCTTGTCTGTGAATGACCTGACCAATGCGCAAACCGAATTGACTGAGCTGACGGAAGCAGGCTTCAAGCTGGACTGGTTAAAATCAAAGCTTGACGAGGTTTTCTTGGAGAGGAAGAAAGCACTCTCTGATGGATCTTGGATCCAACAACTCGAGGAACGGGTCAACAAGACAGAGTTGACTTTGTCGGATCGGCTCAAGAAGACAGAGTTGACTTTGTCGGATCTCAAAGCTGAACTGGACAAGGAGAAGATCAAATCTGCTGCTGCTAAAGTTTCTTCGTTTCAGTTCATAGATTATCTTCTAAAGAGATTCTTTCTCTCTTGCTTTTCAATCTCTTAACCCATGTATGGTTTTTAAGTCGACGATTGGTTCTTATGTTTCAGTTCTACTTTACTATCATCGCTAAACAGTAAACACGACTACAAAAAAACTAAAAACATCTCCTGTACAAGTGGGAAGTCAAAAGTTGTGCAACTTGCACAAATATCATCCTTTCAATCTGGACTATTGACGACGACGACGATTGGTTCTTATGTTTCAGTTCTACTTTACTATCATCCTTGGACTTGCCTTGGACTGGAATGCACTTGCACAAATATCATCCTTTCAGTCTGGACTATGGTCAAGACTCCATAAAGCCTACCATTATGACTGAAAATCTTGATTATATGTGTCGGGGTGATGACGTTACAAGATGTGACGAGCAATGCTTATCGATTTCCTCATTACTAAGCTCTGTTTCAAGATTCCAACCCGGAGCAATAAAACCAACGATCAGGATAAATCACAATTATATTAAGAACATATTCATGTATGTTTAGACCATACTACTTACAAGGATCATTTATTTCATACACAGTCTGGTCAATATCAAATACAAAAGTATACACAGCTTTGTTTGTCTCGGGAGTTGGGTCTCTGGTACCGAGACTTACAACCGCCAACTGTAATCTACAACAAGTTGGTTTTCCAAGGCGTGGATGTTGGTAGACTCAAACGTGGTGGAGGCTGTTGCGACGAATCCAAATAGGCGACATCGCTGCAGACTGTGATTTCAGAGCTTGAGCAGATGATCTCCGCGTTCTGTAGTGTGAATCCTCGGATTATAGGCAAAGGGAAGCCCTTTTCTAGATGCTCATTTGCATATGGGACAAACACTGTTTGTATAACAGTCCACACGATTGGCTAGAAGAAATAAAGACGTGTTAATGTGAAGTCAAAATGAAATATTTCTGTTTTGAACATATGCGTGCTTTTACCTGGAGAAGATGCAGACGGAGTTTTCCAATGTTGCTCCATTTCAAAGACATGGAGAAACCTTCTAATTTTACGCTGCCTCCAAGGTTATTACCCATGAGTCTCAGAGCACCCGACCCTTGGATCACCTGCAGCCAAGCAGCATTGAGTCATCTACTGGTAAACTATAAAATGTTCGCCGGATATGTTTTTCGCAAGTAACCAGACTTACCAGGGAGATGCATGCTACTGGTACTACTTGGTTTGCTTCTAGAACATCGATTACTAGGTCTGCGTTAACATTAGCTCCCACATACTGCTCTGATATCTTTACAAGTGGAGGTGAAGACAAATTGATGTTGAGATTCATATCCTGGTTTGGGTACTTCTTGTATAGTTGTGGAATGATGAACCTCCACCTAGCAGTGTTTAAAAGAGACTGCTCTGGCACTTTATCCACAATCCATTGCATGAAATCTGCCTGAACATGGAAAGATGGAAACCCAAATTAGAGTAGATACAGACCAGATATATCAAGCGACATTATGTGTAGCGATCAGGAACTCACATCGTAGTAGAGAGCTGCAGCAGAGTTGAAGACAGCTTCATCCACTGAAATTCCGAGCATTTTAGTATTTCCAGGGCAGATACCTGAAGATACAGACTTTCTGAAGAAGGACTTTAAGTCTTGATTAATTGTTTCTCTTTTGGTGAACAAGCCATCAATCTCAAAAGTGATGGATGAGTTTCTCAATATAGGATCACTGGTGAAGGTGAGATTAAGCGCAGCTTTGTCATCTACAGGGATTTCCTTTGGAAGGCTTCGTAGGAATGAATCAAGGTCTGATACTCCTTCAGTTAGTTTCTTGGTAATCGTACTTTCCACACTTGCTCCAATCTGGTCTTTAAATGCATTAACCATACTGAAATGCAGCGAAGAAAACCGAGCTCAGATGACGAAAAAGAGTAAACCAACAACATACATAGAGGAGGGAGTGAATCTATCATCACTAGGCAAATAACTTTCATACCCCTGATAAAACCACGATGCTCCTCCTTCCAACTCGATAACTAGGTCTTTCACATGGCATCCACACTCGGAAAGAGAAAGTTTCAAGCCTCCTTCATCATCACTTTGCAAGCCTAGAGATAGCCCAATTTCCATGCCTTCAACCTTACCGAGAATCAGCACTCATCAAATTCCCTTTGTAAAGCAGATACAAATAAATGAGCAAAGCAACACACACGACTAAACACGACTTATGGATATGGCAAAGCAGCGAGCAACAGTCATCTCTGATTCCCATATGCAACTACGTTCTAAGTAACGATCACGAAACATAAGGCCAAAATGGGATCTCTTTAAAAAGCTCGAATCAGACTATGCAACATTAAAAGTCTTGAATCAGATCTGCATAGATTGCTACTCTCGAGTTAACATCCCCATATCAAATTGATTATGCAGGAGAACAAAATTGGCAATTGACCTTGCTACGGCGAGCAGGAGCAGGAAGTCATGGATGATTTAATTACCTGAACAGATGCAATCCCCTGATCAGCGACTTCTATGGGAGCAAGCCAAGTAGAGTAAGAGTAATGCCAATTCATACTCAAATTGCAGGTCGTCCCGGAAGCGACGATGGCGACACCTGTCTCACCAAGCTTGACGTAAGACGACGCAACGTCCAGCTCGTATATCGTGAGGTTCGAGACGACAACATCGATTCCTCCGAGGAACGGAATTCTCACAGATTTCTCGATCCTGGGAATCTGGAGAGGTATAATCGACGCGATTGCTTTGTTAACCAGCAGGTTTTTGACGAAATCGAGGCCGTTTTGAGTTACGAGAACCGATGTGAATGAATCGCTCTGCGTATGTGAAGGTAAGACGAAAAAACTCGGTAATAGAAGAAAGAAAAAGCACCACCCAACAACATCCATGGCGGAAATTCAAAGTCTTTTTTTCTTTTTTGAATTGGAACAGTTTTTTTTTTAATTTATCCCAACGCCAGATAAAAGATGAAGCATCATCACACACATTGCTGCTCTTCAAGACTTCAATGAAGAACAGGCTCTAAACACACAAGGTGTCAAGAAGCAAGTTGCGTAATGGTGTGGGTTATTAGGAAACGCCTAAAATACCCTTTTCTTGTGGGGTAATTTGTTTAATTTGAAAGTTTTTGGGGTTAAAGCACTAATTTTTCAACTAAAATGAGGGTTGACGGCCAAAAACCCCCTGTACTATACGACTTCCGCCTCTATACA
>OVBJ01000432.1:0-56953 GCA_900406535.1 Noccaea bulbosa | reverse complement strand
TATGGATTTTCGGGGATTAGTTAGTTCAGGGGGGAATTGGCCAAAAACCCTGTATACACATGTTACACAGTTATTAGCAGGGTCCTACAAATATGTAACTCATTTGTTATCGAAAAATAAATGAGAGAGAGAGAGAGTACGATCCCATTCTTTCATTGTCTCTCTTTGTTTTTATATATACAAATATTTTGAGAGCTAGCTGGTCTCAGAAGCTGAGCGGAGGAGTGGCGGAAGATTGCAGTGAGTAGAGAGAGACTTGATTTGCTATTTCTTAGGCACAACGACGTCGTAACATCGTTACAAAATCTCTCTCACTTTAAAATGATTCTAAACGAAAAAGTATTTGCCTAAGCTCTGGTAGCTTGACTGTTCTGCGAAGGTACTCTCGTGCAACGCGTGTCTTGTTCGATGCTCGAGCAAGGCATTGACAGTGAGAGACATGGATAATAATAATTAATAATTATATGAGGTATTCTAAAATACCTTTTTCGTTTTTTAATGAACCAAAAACGAGAAACAACATCATTTGGTCTAGCTACCATTTATTGTTAATATATTGATGATTGATGAACTTATTTGGTCTATCTAGCTAATTACACACATCATCTTTGTTTTTTTTTACTTGGTCGTCCAGAAAACGTTTCGAACTATAATCTTGCACTTATCTGATGATGAAATTTTGCTTTGGCTTCAAAAACTCTTGGTACCATTTTCCTGAATGCTTCATATCTCTATCATCTGTAATGTTTGCAAAGTTTATATACGTTAATCCAAATCAAACTGTGTAGCCATCACAGAATTCGTAATTATCTCCCAGAGACCAAACAAAATATCCCTTCACTTGACAACCTTTCCTGTACATAGTAAAAAAGAATGCAATTTGGAAAGTTATTGTTTCAAAATTTAGCAATAAATTGGAAAATAAAGTGTGGATCGGAAAAGAGAGAAGACTGACTTGATGGCTGCCCGAACAAAACAAAGAACCTTAAGAACATTAGGAGTTTTTCTTACGTGAACTATGTGACTCATCAGATGGAGAAGAAGACCCATGATAATGTTGATTATGTTGGTAGTAAAACAAATTATCAAACCTCAACAATATAGTAATCAAGAAGGGCTGAAGGGGCCTACGTTTTAGAAACTCCAAGAGAAAAGTACATAAAATCACTTGAAAATTTTCATCCTTAATCCACCATATGAAATGGGCATTGACACGCGTATCACTAAAGAATTTAAAGGAGTGTTTCATCATCTCTCTCCATATGATAAGTGTCAAGCCTAATTACAAAGATGTTATAATCGTGGCTCTCCTTCTTCTCCAAAGCTTTCTTAAGATTAAGAATGATTAACATACAGAGAGTGGCCCACACGCCATAATTCATGCTGCATTTCTTATAGCATAATTACTCAGTTATACACACTATGTTAATTAGAAAAACGGATCCAAACTCACTCGATTTTTTTTGTTTTATTAATTTCATAGAGTTAGATGTTAGAAATTAAGATTCGATTTCTTTTTTTCGAAATGAACAATATTCCTCGTTTTTTTTTTTTAACGGAAGCATGATTGAACAAATGATAAATAATGAAATTGTACAGTAACCCCATCAAAGTGGGCTAATGGTAGGAGGAATTTCAGGTTGAGGGTGAAACTCCCAATACGCCTGGGTTCGAATCCCCGCAGCTGCAAACAATTTGTTGGGGCCACGCGACCATAGACTTCGGCCCATGTGAATACCTGGAGGAAGACTCTGCCTGCTGGGTGCACCCCCCACCAGGACCACACTTGAAGGCGATTAATGTCTAATACGATGCTAGTCGGGACTGCCAGTGGTGGGGTCCGGATACCTAGTTAAACAAATTTTTTATCAAAAAAATGAAATTGTACAGTCAAATGTATATAATTTATTCCTGACTTTTTTTTTTTTGAATTTTGCGTTTTATATTTGTCTTCAATTATTTGAATTCACTGTTATATGCGCCTCCAAATTTTACCTGATTAGAAGAAAAGAACAATTTAGCAGCTTTTAATCTTCTTGTGCTACTTTTTCTACTTTTGTTCTCGGCACATATAATTGTTCCTAACAAGAGGTGGTAAGCTACTTCACTTATTGGTGGCTCCAAATGCTTTCTCTCCCGCAATCCAAATGTAAGAAAAAAGTTGGCAACAATCATATCACTGTTTGCATACCCATATAATACAATAATATAAATTTTTACTTGATTTTTTGTGAGAGACTATGGGCTTGATACCCTTGATGAAGATGTCTTAGAGCATGTGGCAATGGTGAGCTTTTGTGGGTATCAGAAGCCCAAAAGAAAAGAAAAACAGAAAATAATTACCTAGGTGGCAAGTTTTTGGGCTTGAGCCATCTCTCCGTGCTGAGACTTGTGAGACGTCTCAAAAGCTGAATCTCAAGCCACGTGTCGCGTGGAGAAGTGGCCGCAGGAAAATCTGGTCGGGATTTTTTTTTTTTTTTTTGCTGTTGCCAAAACAAAAAAATCTCTTTGGTTTTTCCGTCTTCTGTGTTTCTCTTTCGACGGAAAACTCGAGATCTTCTTCTTCAATCTCCGATCCGTAATCTCTTCTCTTCATCGTCTTCTTCACCCTCGTCTTCTTCTTCTTCTTCTTCGTCATCTTCCTCGTCGTTTGCTCTTCCTCTAGAAACTTGCTTATTTTTGTTGGTGTTCGACCTCCGGTGATTCCTGATAAGCGATTATTTCAGGTTTGTGACGATAATCTTGATGATTTCTCAAACTGTAGATTTTAGAGTTAACTTGAAGACATTTGATAAGAATCGAAACATTTTGATAAACATTTGATAAAAATCAGAGCTTTAGAGTCAATTAGTTGTATGGGTAGTGAGTATAAATATGAATTTAGTTGTATGAGTTGCTGATTTGGTGTAAATCCGTGAATTTTATGCGATGTTATTACTTAAAATTGGGTTACAAATGCTCATGCTTGTTTATTGATGAAAAATCGAAGTTGATATAGCTGTCATACACGTTTATGGTTTATAATCATTGATTTCGTAACTCTGTTTGAATTTGGTGTGAATCGAATAGGGTGTGAAATGTGATTTACTGATTTCTGATTATCTCTGTTTGAATGCTCTTCGTGTTTTCAAATGGTTTGTTGTAAGCTTTCAATGCCCTTATTTGTTCTTTAGAATAACACGTTATGTTTCTATTTTCATGTTCTCGAGATGTCACGGAAAACGACAGCTTGTTGCCTTCATGACAACTCAAACCCGTTCTCCAAAATGCAGGTTAGTGTTCCATCCCTTTTGTATCTGATTAGGACATTGATAGTTGTTTGGTGCCTAAATCCTGTTGTAGTTATTGAGACATGGTTAGGATAAACTCGAGACACTTTATGTTGAGTTAATGGAGCTCAACCACTAAAGTGTTTCTGAGTTTAATGAGCTCAAAACCTTTACTGTATTTCGTAAACCACTACATGAAAAACAGATGATAGTCTTGTCATAGTTAATTAACCCTTGTCTTCCTTTCTTGTATAAAGAATGAACCTTTTTTGTAAACATGAAAACGTATCAACCATTTACGTTCTTGATTTAGGTTGTTGTTGTAGTAATTGGTAGTTGCATAGTTATTGACACATAGTTAAGTTAATGAGAAGCTCGAGACACTTTATGTTGAGTTAATGGAGCTCAACCACTAAAGTGTCTCTGAGTTGAGTGAGCTAGAAGACCCAAAATTCTTTTATAAAGACTCAACCATTTGTGTTAATTTGAACACGCTAAACATCAACACCGTAAACAAACCTCTCCTTTGTCTTGCTTTCTTGTCTTCATCCCTTTGTTTATAAGAAATGGCTTCCAGCAGTGAGCCTAATTACAATGTGTCCTTCACCGATTTCTTGAACCAAAGTGGTACACCGCAACACCCATTTTCTGTACCCAAACTCCTAATTTTGCCACCCAAACCAGCTACGAGATTGATGATGCTGATGGTGTTGAGGCGAGCCCACCAGTAACAAACCGTGAAGCGAGAAGAAGATGGACAGTCCCTGAAGATAAAGCGCTTGTGACCGCTTGGTTAAACACCAGCAAAGATTGCATCGTAGGCAATGAGCAGAGTCAATTAGCTTTCTGGAAACGAGTAACAATGTGTTACTCTGCATCCTCTGCGGTGAAGGACCTTCCTCCACGCCAATAGAATATAATTAAAACAAAAATTAATTTTAAAGAACCTCATGCTCCGAGCTGTGCATTGCAAACAAAATCCTAAACTAAACCTCTAGACTTAAAAAATGTATATTTATATTATTAAACAATTCTAAAGAGCTTGAGGTGGGTATCACCATTGTCCATGCTCTTAGAGCATCTTTAATGCACAGCCCGTTAATAAGTTCTTTAAAATTTTCTATTATTTTAAAAAAACAATTTTGGAAAAAATGTGATTTTCAAAAAAAAAAAAAAAAAACTGACGAATCCAGAGATGCCACGTGTCAAGCTTGTGTCAGAATCGATCCTTCCCACTGAATCGATTATGGTTGAGATTTGCCACTTAAGCATGCCACATCATTAATAAAATGTTTTTTTTTTTTTTGGTTCAGAACTTTCCCTAAAACTGTGCGTTAAAGATGCTCTTAGACCAACATTATTGGTAATATCTTACCACATTTTCTTTGTAAATAGCCTACTTTTTTAAATCAAAAAGAAAAAAAAAGTATCTTATACTAGAGCAGTTAAGATATTTTTTTTAGCCAAAAAACACACAAAATGTCTATTTTACTCTTTTTCATTCAATATACTTTATTTTCTCTTCTATCTTATAAAACTTTAATTAAATATCAATTAAGATATAATTTGGATAATATAATGTTGCTCTTATGTGTTTGGTAAAACATTGATTTAAAGAAGATTCGTTTTACTTTCCCTTGTACATATATGTGCTTCTAATAATTAACAACAAGTGTTAGTATAAACGCTTTCTCTTTCTTCTCACTCTCTCCCATAAAACGATGGAAATTGACGGCGGAGATTGTATCCCCGGTGAACGCCCGATCGTCCTGGTGACGAACGACGACGGCATCGACGCTCCGGGCTTGCAATCCCTCGTCCGCGTTCTCGTCGCAACAAACCTCTACGAGGTTTGGGTCTGCGCGCCGGACACGTAAGCCTTACTCTTATACTGTACCAAATGATCTCCTTTGACTCTTTGATATAAGATTTCGATCGTCTCTTGTATGATAATTGTGTATGAAACGATTTCGAAATCGTGTAATTTGTACGGAGAGATTTAACTGCTGTTTCGATGATAATTGTCTCTGGCTTTGCTCCATTCTTCTTCCCTCGTTTCCTCTTTTCTTTTTGTTTATAACTCTCACTTGTTTGTTAATGCCATTTCCAGGGAGAAATCTGCTGTTAGCCACAGTATAATATGGAGCAGACCACTCACCGCAAAGCGAGTCGAAATCGGTGGAGCTACGGCGTACGCTGTTTCAGGTTCGTTTATAATTGCTGATGATTTCGAAGAAAAATTGGACACATCCTTGAATTCTTATCGATTACTGGCTATGAACCATCTCGTTAATCTGTTATGGGTTTTTTGAATGATATGGCATTTGATTGAATGTTTGCCTCTTGGATTTTTAACTCGGTTTGGTATTCTCTGAAGGCACCCCTGCGGATTGCACTGGACTGGGATTATCGGAAGCACTCTTCCCTTCTCGTCCTGACCTGGTAACAATACTGTCCTGAGAATTTATTACAGTGACCCTATGGAGTGTTAGTGTCACTGTGATTTAGATGATGGAGCAATAGAGCTTTTGGTTTGTTTGAAAATAGCTATTTCTGCTTGATCTCTATAGGAAACATCTCAGAACTGTTGTTGGTTTATCTAGTCTGTAATTGTTATATACCCTTAGACTGTCCTGAAAATTGTTACAGGATCTTAGTTGGTGAGTGTCACTATAAAAACCTTCTAAGGGAAATTGATTTAGAGATTTTGATTTGCGTTACTTTTGCTTTATCTATAAGATCTCTTGGTTTATCTAGTCTCTGTTGTTATACCCTTCTATTGTCCTGAAAAGCTATTACAGTGATCCTATGGAGTGTCACTATAAAAACCTTCTTATGCAAACTGATATTTGCGTTTAACAACAGCTACTTCTGCTTAATCTACAGGAGACATTTAAGATATGTTGGTTTATGTAGTCTTCCGCTGTGTTGTTTTCCCCCCTTCTCTTGTCTTTTCTGGAGATTGTGATGTATGTTTGTTTTCGATAAGCAGGTTCTTAGTGGTATAAACGTGGGAAGCAACTGCGGATATAACATGTATGTGAACATTTTCCTCCTCTGTTTCCCGTTGCTCTGATTTTCCTATTTCCTTACGACTTTAAGTTTGTTCTGATTTTCATGGCAGTGTCTATTCCGGAACCGTTGCTGGTGCTCGGGAGGCATTTATCTACGACGTGCCTTCGGTCTCATTATCGTATGATCATGACTGGTAATGTTTTACTCTCAAAGATTTGCTTCCTTCTTTTGAATTTTCCTAACATGTATGCTATTCAGGATGCTGTGTTATCAATAGCTTCTAATTTATTCCTCCTTGATGCTCTCTAGGAAACGTAAACAGATCGATGCTAATGACTTTGTCCTTGCTGCCCAAGCTTGCTTGCCTATCATCAACGGCCTACTCAGTGCGATCAAGAACAAAACTCACCCAAAAAATTGCTTCCTGAACATCGATTTGCCGACTGATATCGCTAACCACAAGGTAAGTCTCGTGGAACCTTTTCAGCTACGTTTCTCTGAGTTTTCATATGGTCTTACTCTTCTTTCCAAATGAAGGGATACAAGCTAACCACACAAGGCAAAAGCTTGGGTAGAATGGGATGGAGACAAGTGGAGGAGGAAGCACAAGGACCAAAGATGTTGTCAACAATGACAATGGAAACAGATTCAGGAGTGGTCTCAGAGAACGACACATCTGCTCATAAGTCACAAGATAGCCGTCTATTCAAGAGAGAGGTGTCAATAAATGATTCGTCACTGTTATTACTTCCTCTCTGTTTCTGCTAATATTATTACATAAAAATTGATTCGCTTTGGTTCTTTTGCTTGTTATAGTTAAGGACTCTGGTGGTTGAAGAAGGGACTGATTCTCACTTCCTACGAGAAGGATTTGTAAGTATCCCATAAACGTCTCTTTTAACTCATCTCTAGTTCTCTACACCGTGTTTATACAAACTTTGATGGTGAACGCGCTGTTTCGAACCGCAGATTACAGTGACGCCGCTTGGAGCTCTCTCTCATGTTGATGTGGATTGCCAAAACTACTACAAAGAGTGGCTTCCCAAGATTACAAACCAGCCATGTTCTTCATCCTTGTGATGTTTCGACCAAATGAAAAAGAAAAAGAAAGAAAACAGTCTTTTTAAGAACTTAACCCATTGTGGGCCACAATTTGTGGTAGACCTTTTTTATTATTATCCGTTCTGTTACTTATATGATGAACTCTTTTGCATTCGCTTAACCTTTTCTATTACTTTGGCTTGTTTCCAATTGATATTTTTACAAAAAAATCCTGATAGAGTAAACGAATACTGAAAAAATAACGAAAAGAACAATGTGCGTTCTAGAATTTAGGTAACGTAAACGAAGTTCAAACGCAGGATCTGAGATTGATGATGTACATCATCATGTGTGCAAGTGGGAGATTTAGAACTAATATTGCATAATCCTTGTTTTATACTTCAACTTATGACTTATAATACACCTTACTAATAGTTATTTATATCTCAAATTCGTATGCATCATAAGTTTGCTCTCTTGAAGGAGAAGGAAGAGTATATGATATGTTACGTGATAATTATCTTTCGTCTTTACGTTTCTCATCTTCTTATCTCACTGGACATCCCAAGTCGAACTATATGTTCAATATTTATTCATATAGACATTGAGGTGCATGCATATAAATGTATCGTTGACGTCTTCTTCAATATCAACTCCATCAATATAATTTCTTTCAGTCTAACCACCAAATTTGACCATAAATTTTCCATCAATGAAGACACTAATACTAACCCTCGTCTTTCTCCTACAATGTGCTTTCAGTTTCAGCCTCCATTTCCACCCACTCGATCCCTTGACTCCTCAAGAAATCAACAAAACAAGCTTCATCGTCAAGAAATCTCATCTAGGCAACCTCAAAGATCTCACATTTCACTTCCTCGATCTCGAAGAACCAAACAAGAACCACGTCCTCCAGTGGCTATCCTCCAAGAAACCACCACAACCACCACGTCGTCGCTCACTCGTAGTGGTTCGAGCCGGTGGCCAGACCCACGAGCTCATCGTCGATCTAACCACTAGCAAAATCGCATCCTCACGTATCTATACAGGCCATGGCTTCCCTCCGTTCACATTCGTAGAGCTTTTCAAAGCAAGCAAGCTTCCTCTGACTTACCCTTCCTTCAAGAAATCGATTCTTGATCGATCCCTAAACATCTCCGAGGTTTCTTGCATCCCTTTCACCGTTGGCTGGTACGGAGAAACCATCACGAGACGTGAGGTCAAAGCCTCTTGCTTTTACCGAGACGGATCGGTCAACGTTTTCACAAGACCCATCGAAGGGATCACAGTAACCATAGACGTTGACTCAATGCAAGTCGTGAAATACTCGGACAGATTTCGAAAGCCTCTCCCTGACTCAGAAGGTAACGACATTCGAACCAAACACAAACCTTTCCCTTTCTCTTGCAACGTCTCCGACACAGGCTTCGAGATTCTCGGAAAGAAAATCAAATGGGGTAATTGGAAATTCCACGTCGGATTTAGCGCTAGAGCAGGGATCACCATATCGACGGCTTCGGTTCTTGACCCGAGAACCAAAAGGTTCAGACAAGTGATGTACAGAGGACACGTGTCAGAGACTTTTGTCCCGTACATGGACCCAACCTACGAATGGTACTATCGTACGTTCATGGACATCGGAGAGTTTGGTTTCGGGAGATCCGCCGTCAATCTTCAACCACTCGTCGACTGCCCGCAAAACGCGGCGTTTTTGGATGGGCACGTGGCGGGACCTGATGGGACAGCTCAGAGGATGAGCAATGTGATGTGTGTCTTTGAGAAAAACGGTTATGGTGCTGCTTATAGACACACCGAGATTAATGTTCCAGGACAAGTGGTAAACTTCAAAATCCAGCTCCTTAATATCATACTTTTAGTTCTGTTTTCAATTGATTACTTGTTTAATTAATATTTTACAGATAACTAGTGGTGAAGCTGATATAAGTTTAGTGGTTAGAATGGTGGCAACAGTCGGAAACTATGATTACATCGTGGATTGGGAATTTAAAAAGAATGGAGCCATCAGAGTTGGGGTAATCTCTACTTAATGTATCCTCTTACACTTAACTAAATTCATTTTCAATAAATCGATATTAATATTAGTTTTAGAGTATTTGCAATCAATTAGACAAGGTTGCATGACGATTAGAAACAGCGCAATACAAGCAAGTAAGCAANAAAAAAAAAAAAAAAAAAAAAATACAAGCAAAGTAAGCCACACAAATACGTTTTTAATAGTTTTTGGACAAGTTTGGACAACTTTACGATCCTTTTAAGTTTTGACCATTATATGGATTCTTTTATTTTATCATATGTTATTTTTTTATGTGAGACTCTATTTTATCAAATAGATGATAAAAAATAGGACATCGATTTGGAGTTTTGTTTTCTTAAGAGTCCATTTCATAAATTAGACGTATAAAAAATTCACCAACTTATCTAAATAGCATATTATTTTTCTCAGTTTTGTTTGTTTGTAATTTACATGTCACCTATAATGTTTTTTTTATTACAGGTGAGTTTGACCGGCGTTTTGGAGGTTAAAGCGACATCGTATACTTCAAACGAGCAGATAAAGGAGAACAACATTTACGGGACGCTAGTGGACAAAAACACCATCGCCATTAACCACGACCATTACCTGACGTACTATTTAGATCTTGACATTGACGGTAACAACAATTCTTTAGTGAAAGCCAAACTAAAAACAGTTAGAGTGACGGACGTTAATAACAAGACGTCTTCTCCGAGGAAGAGTTATTGGACGGTCGTTAAAGAGACGGCGAAAACTGAAGCTGACGGTCGAGTTCGGCTCGGCTCAGAGCCGGTTGAGCTGTTAATAGTCAACCCCCAAAAGAAGACGAAAATAGGAAACATGGTTGGTTACCGGCTGATACCGGAACATTTACCGGTCACTTCGCTTTTGACGGAGGATGATTACCCGGAGATAAGAGCGTCTTATACAAAGTATCCGGTTTGGGTGACCGCTTATAACCGGTCAGAGAGATGGGCAGGTGGGTTTTACAGTGATAGGAGCCGTGGAGATGATGGTTTAGCTATATGGAGTAACAGGTAATCAAAATCCAACAAAAACGAGTTATAATTAATTTTAACCATTTATTTTGAAATGAAGGAAAATGGACTAAATCTGTGGGTTTTGTTTTTTTTTCTTTTTGGGAACAGGAACAGAGAGATAGAGAACAAAGACATAGTGATGTGGTACAATGTCGGGTTTCATCACATTCCATACCAAGAAGACTTTCCAGTGATGCCAACTCTTCACGGTGGATTTACTCTTCGACCTTCTAATTTTTTCGACAACGATCCTTTGATCGAGTAACTGTAGCATACGGCTTCAGATCAACGATTTGATTTATCATTTCTCTTGTTAAATTTTATGGATTCTCAACTCGAATTGAATATCCGGTTAAGCCGGTCCGACCGAAACCGTGGAGAAAATCGTAACGGGCTTTTAAAAGCCCAGTGACCGAAACGATGACACTCTGTTAACTTATCGTGTGCGTTTGCTGTCGCTTCTGTTGATTCCATATCTTGTCTTCTACAACAAAGTCCAGATCTTAATTCATCTGTGTTTTGTAGATTTATCTCAACCAAAGCCCACACGTCACGTTACAAAATAAATCAAAATAAACCTTTTTAAAATAAAAAAAATTCGTCTTTTTTTGTTTGCAAGCAATCTCCATTTTCTCTAGTGCTGCTCATCTCGAATTCCACCGGGACCAAAACCATGTCTTAATATACCTCAACACATTCGAATCTATGCTAAAAAACCCTTCTTTGTCCGGTTGAGAAATAGTTAATTAGTAGTTGACGACGCAAATTGATTTCACACAGAGATGGGATCGGCCACCGTAGCGAGCTCTTCTTCTGATGTCGCGATCTCAGGCGAGTTTCTTCTTCATCTTCTGCTTCTGCTCTTTAGGTTTTCGTTTCAGATCAATTGTTCGTTAGAATTTT
Source organism: Noccaea bulbosa (assembly GCA_900406535.1). Classification (NCBI taxonomy): domain Eukaryota; kingdom Viridiplantae; phylum Streptophyta; class Magnoliopsida; order Brassicales; family Brassicaceae; genus Noccaea; species Noccaea bulbosa. The sequence goes on along the minus strand of OVBJ01000432.1, from coordinate 45,650 downwards.
ACCCCAACTCGTTCCGATCAGGGAAGAAAATTAGGGATTAGAGGCTTGTTTCTATGGTTTCAGGATCTGAATTTATAGACTTTTGATTTGTTTTGTTTAGAATCAAGAAGGATTTCGAATATTTACGATGTGAAGCGATTTGGGTAAATCATAGATTTACACTTTCGATTGAGAGTATAAGCTGAACATAAATCTAGATTGTAGATTTTCAGATTTTGTAGCTGAAATAGGAAACTTCACATTGTGGTGGATTAATAATTTAATATAATCTCTGTTTAAAAACTTTGTAGCTCTGCGTGAGAAGCATGAGAAGGAAGTAGAGAATCTAACACTGACGACACAACCTTTGAATACATTGAAGTTGTTTGTTGAGGCTACGATTCAGTACATTAAGCGGTCGATATCGTATCTACTAGCTCATGGGGGTTGGTTCATGCTTATAACCTCTCTGTTAGTGGGATTTGGAGTTTTGCTTGTCACTGTTGATGGACCTCATGGAAAGGTAAACTCTTTCTCGACTTTCTTCATTCAAAATCTAGACTTTCTCCCAGATTGAATGAAGATCTCAACAACTTGTTGTGTATCTTGTGTGTACAGCATGTTGAAGAAGTTTTAGAGTATGTCAGATATAGCTTATGGTGGATAGCACTTGGTGTAGCATCTTCAATTGGTCTTGGTTAGTCACACTTAAATTTGTTTGTCAATTGTCACACAAAAAGCCTATTCTACATTATTCTTATAACTCTGTTCTTTTACTTCTATAGGATCTGGTCTTCACACTTTTGTTCTCTATTTGGGTCCACACATTGCTTTGTTCACTATAAAAGCAACGCTATGTGGCCGGGTTGATCTGAAATCTGCACCATACGATACCATACAGTTGAAACGGGTTCCCTCGTGGCTCGACAAATCTTGTTCGGAGTTCGGTCCTCCTTTGATGATATCAGCTCCTGGATCTCGTGTTCCTCTTACCAGCATATTGCCACAAGTCCAATTGGAAGCCATCTTATGGGGTATTGGGACGGCTCTTGGAGAGCTTCCTCCATATTTCATCTCAAGGGCAGGTTTGTATATTGCTTCTCTCTCTCTCTCTCTTTCACCAATGTGTGTGCGTAGGTTTAGTTGTTTATTGTGTGTTTGGCTTTGTAATATATTTCCAGCAAGTATTTCTGGGAGCACAGTAGATGAAATAGAAGAGCTAGATGGTTCCTCATCTGAGGATAGCGGGTTTATGGCGACTTACCTGAACCGGATTAAGCGTTGGCTATTGACCCATTCGCAGCACTTGAATTTCTTCACTGTCTTGGTTCTTGCTTCGGTCAGTATAACATCCTCCAACCTTAGCTATCACCTTCTGCATTAGCAATTGGTTATAATATTATTGGCAATCATGTGATATCATCTGCCTTCTAGGATCTAGGGGAACTACATTCGATGATCAACACTTAGAATTAGTATTTAGTTATTTACCATTAGACACTGTTTCTGTTTTTGAGTGCAGGTCCCAAATCCTCTGTTTGACCTCGCTGGAATAATGTGTGGACAATTTGGAGTTCCGTTTTGGGAATTCTTTCTGGCGACTTTAATCGGAAAGGCGATCATCAAAACTCACATACAGGTGTGGAGCCTCGTGTCTCTTAGATTTGATTTTTTAAGCTATGTACCTGTTCTAACACCTCAATGGCGTTTAACGTTCTTTCTTCTGTGGCTTTTTTCTTATGAAGACAATATTTATCATCTGCGTTTGTAATAACCAACTGCTCGATTGGATGGAGAACGAGATGATCTGGATACTTAGCCATGTTCCCGGTTTGGCATCGGTGTTGCCTGGACTCATAGCTAAACTCCACACCATGAAAGAGAAGTACATTGATGCTTCACCTCCTGTTCCATCTCATATCAAGGTAAACAACAAAACAATCTTTCGTTCTTAAGAATCTCTACCATTTAGTTGAAAGTTGTAAACTTTGAAGTTTGTCACTAGAATCTTCCTGAAACTCTGGCGTTTTGACAAAACTTCAATTGAATTTGTGTGGTTTTTGTTTTGCTGGGATAGGTGAAAAGATGGGACTTTTCGTTTGCATCGATCTGGAATGGGATAGTGTGGCTCATGCTCCTCAACTTCTTCGTCAAGATTGTGACAGCAACTGCGCAGAGACACTTGAAGAAGAAGCAAGAGAAAGAAATCGCTGCTTTGGCTCATTCAGATTGATACATAGCCTTAAAGCAAACCCCACAATCTTTGTTCCTTATGCTCCAACATCAAGACAAACACTATCCAGATTTGAGAAGAAGGATCACCAACAACAAAAATTGGCTGCTTTTTCTTCTCATCTTCACCTCGTTGACACATTGTTCCGGTGGGATTGTTCTGTATAGAAGAAAAGGTTAGGAGGAATTGGGATTTATGAGATTGCAGGAGGTTAATTTTCATCCTGTGATTCCATAGACAAGGTTTTGTGGGAAGCAGAAAAAAAACATTAATTGCTAATTTGTTACTTGCTTATTTAAATTCAAACTAGTTTAAGCTTTCACACGTTACTTCTCCATCTTTTACTTTCACAGTCACTTTCAATTTCAGTGATGCATGTTATTTTTACAAGATCACAGCTACTTAAAAAAACTGTACTTGTCTCTCTCATTCGAAAACACTTTTCACACATCCCCTGTTTATCATAACAGAAACATCATCTCAATCAAACTATATACAATATGTATGAAGAAGCAGTAGCAGTTTTCTCATGTTCTTGCATAATATTTTCATCTTGTGTCATTCAGTAATTCCTGAAGCCAGATCTGCATCTTCAACAAGCTTTCAAGTATTGGATCTGTTAAAATCACAAACACAAAAATCATCATACACATTGACAAAAGTTTCTAGAGGAAAATGAAATTTGAATGACACATTGAGCAACTAGTAACCTTTTTCAAGACTCTGGCTTGTAAGAATGGCTGCATTTACTTGGCTAGCTAGCTTAAACCGGTTTGAAATGTCAAGCTTTTCTTTAAACCGGCCGGTATAGGCATCCTTATCACGTAGTCTCAGGCTTAGTAGATAAACAGTTTTTCCAAGTTCTTTCATTAACTCCTGCATAAGATTCAAAACACTATTTTATGAGATGGTGTTTTCACAGATGCTTCACACATGTAGTGACAGAAACAGAAATGGATGAAAACTCAAATAAAGATGATGGAATCAGAGGCATATTAATTGAGACATACTACTATCAGTAAACAATGTGATTTCTCAGTTGGTATAAAGACTTACTTTATTTTCTTTTATCGGTCTAGCCACTCCCTTTGCAAACTCAGTGGCCTCTTGTAATTTCCCCTCGCGGATTAGTTCAATTAAAATTTGGTCCCGAAGACGAAAATGTAGCTCTGGATTCTCTCTCAGTATCTGCAAAAGTAAACACCAAGTCAAGCCTTCTTGCGGTGTGAAACTGTGACCAGTCAAGAACAGAAACGAAGCATTCACATGAAACATTTACATAACAAAACACATTCCTAAAGAAAGATGTTAAAATATGATTTGTGTTGTAACCGAAACCTAGAATCTAAGGGAAAAAAAAGAGAAAGAAAATGAATTTGTACCTCAGGGTTTAAAGCATTCAATCTCTCAATAGCATCCACGAAATTTCCGCATCGAACAGCATTGGTAAGCAGCTCGATCAGTGATGATCTCATCCGCAAGATCTACTTCTGCTGTTTTCTTGATTGAGGAAATAACTTGAGACTAGAAAGAAATTAAGAATCTGAAAAAAATTGTTTATTTATTTCAGAAGAGGGATACGCTTAGTTCTAGATGTCCTTGAGCCACAAGAAAGTCCATCACGACTGTGTTTACGTCTTCTTTCCGAATTTTCGCACCTTTTAGATTCGAACCCTCGTCTTTACTCGTCATCTCCGATGTTTCCTGAAAAAAAAAAAGTGAAAAGATTCAGTTCGTCCAAATTTACATTGAAACGCGGATGGAAAACAAAAACAATCGGTGAGGATGAAATATTACCACATTTTCTTCTTCTTCTTCCATCTCTGATTACAAAAAAAACCAGAACAGTGACATTAGAAACAATACTTTAAGAACTCGGACGTTGAATCTTTATACATTCAATACAATTTTTACCTGTTCTTGAGCCGAACGGACGATTCTCTCCCGAAGTTGAGCGGCTCAAAGAAACTGACCAAGAAGCTTGATTTACCGAGGCATTTAGTCAGATTTCTACAAGTATGTTCAGATTTACTTGATTTCTAAGGAAGAATTGAGTTTTCCTGGAAAATTTACAGTACATTTTCCCGAGAAAAAAAGAGTACCTGAGTGAGGAGAAGGAAATTCCGGGGAAGATTGCTGCGAAATGGTTCCACAAAATTTTCAATTTCCCTCCCTCCCTCTATTTATAAAAAGTAAAAACTTATAGAACCCGGTTTCGGCCGAACCGTCAATAAATCGAGACGGTTAAAACAAAAACGGAACAATTTCTAGGTGAATCACTGATTAGACCCTGTGTATTTTCAGGTATTGCAATTTAGTACCGATAACTTTTTGTTCTCCAGATTACGTCCTCACATCCGAAAAGTGGTAGGCTCCTGTGTTATTACGGGAAGAAAGTTCGCTGGATTTTGGAATTTTTTTAGCAAATCCAATTCAAATCGATGGTTTCGGTGAGGAGATTTTTGTTATCTCCGTTTTTCGGGGTCACGTTGATCGTCGTTCTCGTCGCTGTCTACTTCAGATCTTCTCTCAAGTCTCCACACCACCACCAAGTAGTAGTACTCACTTCTCTTCTTTAACTATATCTTCCCCGTTCTGAAAAAAAAAAAAAAAATCCATATCTCGTTTTTTCTTAGTCTCCGATGAAGTATTTAGCTTATGCTACTCTCCATTTGCCTATTTTTTGATTGAATTAGAAGCTTTGTCTCTGTGGGTTTTTTTTTTTTTTTTTTGTTATGTTTGATACTTGCTGATATGGGACTGAGTTTAATCACAATCGAAATAGCGAACCAATGTTATGAATTCTCATGTCTTCCTGAGCTGAAATTCGTTTGTTGATAGATGTTTTATTGTGCTCTTCAAGTATCAAGATAGGTTGTTCTCTGCTGAAGAGTTGGCATTGTACAATGGCACTGATGAAACGCTACCTATACTCTTAGGGATTCTTGGGTAAGTCTAGTGTCAAGTAACACATATGTGCACACTCCTAAACCAAGTTGTAAGCTTGAGGATATGTTTTTGCATTTGGGACACAGATCTGTGTTTGATGTGACGAAAGGAAAATCTCATTACGGTAGTGGAGGAAGTTATAACCATTTTGCTGGAAGGTTTGTTTTTTTTTTTTTTTTGTGTGTCAATTATGTGTGGAGAGATTTCTCTCATTCGTTTCTTTTATCTCCTTGTATTAAATCTTAAATGTTTCTTGCTGATGGGAAGTTTTTCCTATGATTCTTTGGCTCAGAGACGCTTCTCGTGCATTTGTTTCTGGGAACTTTACAGGTAAGATTTGTTTGCCGCATTCTTCAGTGGGTAACGAATAGTTTTAAGTTCATTTTCTAGGAGTTTGGTCTTTGTCTCTCTTGGTTTCTTATAGAAACTGAAATGATATTCCCGGAAAAGAAAAAAAAAAAAAAATCTTCTCTTGCATATGTTATGAGGAATGTTTCCCATTTTACATCTTTTGGCCCTCATAAGCAAGTTTAATCATGCATAAAGAAGTCTAATCATTCAAACTTTGTTACCTATTGCCAGAAGATTATACAGCAGTCCCCTGAAATCTGTTGGAAACTTCTCATTTGAGGTGCTGTGTTTCTTTTCTCGTGCAGGAGATGGACTTACAGATTCGTTACGTGGGTTATCTAGCAGTGAGGTAATGCCTTTTTAGCTCCAGACAGTTTATCTAGGGAACTTATGGAAATGTCTTAAAGTAGTCTTTGATCTTGCAATTGTGCCGGATGTGCTTGTTTCTTCATAGCTGCTACCACTTTCTAAGATAGCGAACTAGTTAACCGTTTGATATTCTGTAAATCCGATTGCATGGACGGTCAATGAACTCATGTCTGGTGCAAATTGTTACATGTTTGATGTGGCTTGACAAAGATATCTTCTCCGCAGGTAAAGAGCATTGTCGACTGGCGAGGTTTCTACACCAGGACCTACACGTAAGTTAAAGTTGATTCATATGAAGAACTGGGAAAGTAATAATGCGTATATAGCAAGGTCATCATGGTTTGATCCTCAGCTTTTAATTTGTGATCATCACAGTCCTGTTGGGAAGCTTGTTGGGCGGTACTACGATAGCCAAGGGAATCCGACTAAACACCTGAAAGGAGTTGAAGCAAAAGCCTCCAGAGGTGCACAACTCATGGAGAAACAAAAGATTGAAGAAGCCAAGCAAACGAATTGCAACTCACGATGGAGTCAAGATGAAGGCGGAGAGGTATACAAACTCTTGTTATCTTATATCAACTCGGTTTAAAAGAATTATAATGTGGAGGTGAATCTTTGATGGAATGTTAAAAGCATAAGATACTAAAGGAGAAGCTATCTGTGCAGGTTTGGTGTGATGTTGGGGTCCCGAGATTGGTACAAAGACCTTTGGAGATAGCGATAACGGGTTCGATGAGCAAACGTTGCGTTTGCTTTGAGGAAGACCAGCTTGATCAGTCTGGTTTGGAGATCTATGAAGGCTGTGAACCTCTTGCTAAGACTTGCAAAGTGTCATAATATGTTTGCAGTATAGAGTTAGTTCCTTCTTTCAGCTTTGTATTTAAGCTGAAATACGTGTAGTTTATGGATGCAATGCGTGTAGTTTATGTGTAATTTAAGCTAAACGGCAAATGGTTTTTATATTCTGTGTAATTGGTTACACACCGTGCCGTTTTCCTTTTGTGCCGACAGATTGCGTGTCATGTTGAAGAGGAAAGTGGGCGCTTCATTGTTAAAAAATTGGCGCTCGCTCTATCAGGTTAAAAAAATTTCAAAATCAAATCTCTTCAGGAAATTGCTAATCGGCGAATTGGGAGTAAATCGATCCGTCGCTCGGTGATCTTCTGTGAATATCATCGTCACCGGGAAAAATGGTGTTTCTCTCTCGCAAAAAGCCTCCACCGCCTCCATCGTCGTCCTCAGCTGTTCCGCCTCCGTCGTCGTCCTCAGCTGCTCCGCCTCCCAAGTTTTCCCAGCCGGGAAAGGAATCCGTTGAACCCGACGCAGTGGAGAAGATGACTGCGGTTCTGGCGGAAGCTGGGTGCACACTGATTAACCCGTACGGCCCGCCATGTCTTCCCTCCGATCTCCACGCTTTCCGCCGCAATCTCACTAGTCGCTTTTCGTCTTGCTCCGCCAATTCCGGCGAGAGAGAGAAAGTCAGTGCTCTTCGCTCAGTTTTCATAGCTGGGTTTTCATCGTACATTCAATCTCCGAGTAATCTTCGCAGGTCAGTAATTCCACTTGAGTCGCGAAATCAAAACTGATATTCACTCCGTAACCCGGCTTGTTCATATCTATTGTAGAGCGCTCTCCTCTTCTTCAACAACTAAGAGAGATGAGACTTTAGTTCGAAATCTCCTTCTTGTATCTCCAATCCAACTTGACCTTCAGGAAATGCTACTGGAGAAGCTTCCGGAGTATTTTGACGTCGTTACCGGATGTTCCATGGAGGAGGATGTTGCTCGCCTTATCATCAACCATTTCCGGTGGCTGGACTTCATTGTTAATCCCGATGTGTTCACCGATAAGCTGATGCAAGTTCTGTCAATTTGTCCTCTGCACTTAAAGAAGGAAATCATTGGATCGTTGCCAGAGATTATTGGGGATCACAACTGTGAGGCTGTGATTGATTCTCTAGAAAAGATGCTTCAGGAGGATTCTGCTGTTGTTGTTCCAGTACTTGATTCTTTCTCCAACCTCAATTTAGATGATCAATTGCAAGAACAGGTGAGAGGTTCTGCTTCAACATTGATATAAGGTTTTGCATTGTACATTGGTACTGATGAAATGCCTTTTTTTTTTTTTTCCTTTTCTTAAAGGCGATTACAGTAGCAATATCATGTATTAGAACAATAGAAGCAGAGCACATGCCGTATCTACTTAGGTTTTTGCTACTTGCTGCTACTCCAGCAAATGTTAGGAGAATAATCTCTCAGATACGCGAACAGTTGAAATTCACCGGAATGGCACAACCTTGTTCTTCTCAAAATAAACTGAAAGGAAAAGTAACCGCATATAACACAGAAGGTTCTATTCTCCTTGCTTTAAGATCAAGCCTTCGATTTAAGAATGTAAGTTGGTTTCATTATAGTTGTTTATGAATGTTTGTCATTATCTGGAATCTCCTTTCTGTTCTGTTTATAGATACTCTGTCAAGAAATTATAAAGGAGCTGAATAGTCTGGAGAAACCTCGGGATTTCAAGGTAATCGATGTATGGCTGCTTATTCTTATGTACATGAATGGGGATCCCATCCGGAAGAGCATCGAGAAGATATTTAAGAAGAAAGTGGTTGATGGATGCATACAAGAAGCCTTGCTTGATCAATGTATACGTGGGAATAAAGAGTTTGTGCAGGTGATCTTCATAACACTTTTGAGAGGAGTCTGATTCCTGCAAAACGTGGAATATACTTTTGCCAAATTAACCCGACTTGCTCATTGTTCTAGGACAATTTTGCATCATTCCTTTCTTTGGCTGAACATCTCTTGTCCTGCAAAGAAGAAAAGGCAAGGGAAATTGGCTCTCATATCTACACTCGCCTTTTTGAAGGGTTTGCTGACAATTATTCAAGACAAGAGGTAAGAACATGCTAACATCTCATCTCCTAGTATAACATAATTAGTCCACTTTGGTTCTAAGTCGAATTTGTTGCAGATACTAGGTGCCCTAGTGACACATGTGGGATCTGATAACAAATTTGAAGTCAGTTCAGTCCTAGAGATGATGACAGTTCTGGCGAAAAAATATGCACAGCAACTCCTTCCCTTTTCTTCCCACATAAATGGTATTTTTGCAACTTGTTTGTACATACACACTAATGCTGATCATGTGGGTTTCGTTTTTCAATTTTCTAACTGTTTTGTGTCATATAGGTATTTTGGACTACTTAGAGGGATTTTCTGTTGAAAATTTACATAAGGTGGGAATTTATCTTTATAAAGTACTTGGTATGACTATATTGTATAAAAAGTGAACATAATTGCAGGTCTATGAGGTTTTCAGCCTCCTCGCGCTATCAGCTCGTGCAAGTCCTGATTCTTTTCGATCTTCAATTTCAAATGAACTTATGATGATAGTAAGGAAGCAGGTAGTGTGAATTATCTCGCCTCCTTTCATAAGGGACAATAGGTGATGGCAGCTCACTTATTATCTGCTGGTTTTTATATCGGCAGGTCAGTCATCCAGACCTCAAGTACAAAAAGATGGGGCTAGTTGGAACTCTAAGGATTGTTTTATCACTTGGGGATACAAACAGTGTTCTTGACTGTTCATCAGCACAGGTAACATCCATAAATTCTTAGTAGTTGATTGAAATTATTATCCGACCTCGAATTCCAAGAGGAAATCTTGTTGAGTTGTTGCATTTTCTACTGATATCCATCATATTGTCATCTAGCAGGTTGCAGATTGTGGGGAAATTTTGGAGCTTTTAAAGACATCTGTAGACTCTTGCAGACAGTCTAACTTAGCCCTAATTATTTTCTATGATGAATTCGCTACAATTCTCAGCCATAAATTACTTAAACCAGAAATTATGGAGTGGTAAAAATTTCAGTCACTTTTTTCTGCTAAGCTGTTTAGTGATTTTCAAGGCTACAGTCTTTATAGCCCTCATACGGAGGATATTTTGTACTGCTTTTCAGGATCGGGAAGCATCTAGGAGAATTCGAGTCACTATTTCTAGCCGATATTGACAACGGAAATATGGTTGAAAAGGGTTCACATTCTGGACTAGAAGGTGTAATTATATACTGACAATGGTTCTACTTATATTAACTGAATCTCTTCTGAGCATTTTATGGATTGAGCTCCTTCTTTTTCTTTCTTATCATCGTTTAGGAGATCTTTGGATGAACTTGGATGGTAGTATATCACCAATCTGTCTGAACATTTTGGCCCTGGCATCTTCATCCTCAGAGTTGGTTTTATGAGATGTTCTCTGCTTTTAATTACTTTATAAGAGTTCTCTCTGACAACTGATGACTGAATTGAGGATTACATTACCTGCAGGTCCTGTTGTTTGCAGATTCTTCCTTCAAATTTTCTTTTGCTATCAACTGTAAGAATTTCCTTCACTTGAAACTGGGAGGCTATTCCAAGAAACCAGAACAAACTAGATCTTTTTTGTTTACATTCAGGTTGAGAGGCTGACAAATGATGGATCACTTGCTGGGATCGATGCTCTGCTCGGATGCCCTTTGCACCTTCCTTCTTCCAAGGTGAGAAGCTAGGTTTTCATTAAGAAGCATATCGCTATGTTTCCAATTAATGACAAGTTTTGATCTGTATTCTGACTTCTGCATGACTGCAGAACGAAATTGTTAGGCCGTTTTAGAAAAGTTGGCATTTTAAACATAAACCCTGAACATTATAGTATTAGGAACTTCTCTTCCCCATAATTATCCTTCCTGCACTGGCCCTCTGCTGATATTTGACTTATCTTGTCAAATGTCTTAAGTACTTTGCTGCAGCTGGATGGGAATCTCTGACAAAGAAGCAGAGAGAAATCCTCTCTCTCTCTTTATATTATGCTGCAAACTGGATACGAGAACTCGTAAGTGACATGACCTTGTAAATCTGAAACACTGCTATAATTGCTTTTTTTTTTTAATGATTTTGTTACCTTTTGTAGCTTAACGCCTTCAGTTCCCAACTTGATGAAAGGTTTGGCTGCATTAGTCAGGCTACAGAAAAGGATGTAACAACAAAGCTTCTGAAGCGACTCAGAAATCTAGTGTAGGTTCCTACTACTTTGATCACCATCCAAGCTTCGTAATGTGCTGTGTTTTACACTCTTGTTTAAAATGTTTTGAGTGTCACAAAGCCTATTCTTTATGAAGTTCTGACGAAACTAATACTTCGTGAATCAGATTCTTGGAAAGCTTATTGAGCAATTTGATTACGCTATCACCTGTGTCTCTACCGGAGCTCCACCCCTATTCAGCCACAAGTCAACATACTCACGTAGAGCATCCAGAGAGGAAAAATGAGAAGAGGAAGCTACAAGATGATCCCTCCCAACGCAAGGGAAACCTGAAAAAATCAAAGAACTCGACTGTGGATGAAAAGCTGCGACAGCCAACTATTTTGGACGCATTCAAGAAAGCAGGAGTAGTTACGAGTCAAACACAGCAACATGAAAATGCTTCCCTTTCATCTTTGGAGGGCAAGACAGCATCAGGGTCTATGCATGAAACTTGTTCTGATGATGAATTTCTAAGTGTAAAGATTCCTCAACTTTCCCCGGCACTTGAAGTCCAAAGATTCAAGTTCAGGCCACTTCTTCCTCAATGCCTTACCATCTTAAAATTTCCGAAGGTCAGCCTAGTGAAACCTTTTGATCTGGCTGAATATTTGTATCTACTAGTCTTTTAATTGAAGTCGTTACAAATACTCTATAGAAATATCCAACGAATACACATTAAATTTTATCCTGAGTTTTGATTAGTTTTTTCATGAAATTTTAGGAGATATTTGCACATAACAATCATGGGTGTTATAAAGACGTTTTAAAAGAATGGTTAACATTTTTAGCTTTCACATATAGGTGCGGAGCCAAGACATAAGCAGCCCTGAATATAAAGCTGAGGTACCGAAATAAATACCATAATATTCTTTCACTTTTTTTAGATATGAGAAATGCAACTTAACACCTTGTTATTTTCTATGCTAGCTACCCTTGTATTTGTATCTCTTACAAGATCTTCATACCAAGCTGGATTGTCTTGTTCCTCCTGCTAAACAACTTCCTTTCAAACGTGGAAGTGCTCCAGGTAGTTTCGGGAGGTTCAAATTGGTTGAACTTGTCAGTCAAATAAAAGGACTCTTTCCAAGCCTCAGGACACATTTGAATATAGCAATTTCATTGCTGATAAAAGGTATGATAACTGGAAATGGTCAACTTGCTGCGAACTAAAGTATTGATTTAGCTTGGTTTACTCTGACCTAAATAATAATAGGTGATGAAACTTCTCAAGCTAGTTGGCGAGATGAGTTTGCTATGGCAGGGAATCCGAACACACCCAATATTATTGTTTCCGAATCTCTGGTTTATACAATGGTGTGCAAAGAAGTTTTATACTGTTTCAGCAAGGTAGTTTATTCGTATCCAATGCCAATTAATGGTTGCACTTATTTCCTTCTTATCTTAACTTAGATATATACAAATATGCTAATTTCAATTCTTAACTTCCTGGGTTACAGATTTTGACTCTCCATGGGTTTGAAACAGACAAATTACTGGTGCTGAATCTCCTCGAAGCCTTCCAGGCCACTGAAATACCAGTAGCTAGCTTCCCGGACTTTCAACCTTTCCCTTCACCTGGGACAAAGGAGTACTTGTATATTGGCGTTTATTGTTTCTTTGAAGATATTTTAAATAATGGTAATATTTTTTGCTTACCAGTCATTCCCTGTCATGTGCTATCTTATTCTAACTCCCATTGCGATTGTTAAATGTTGCTGCAGCTTGTTCCTTCTCTTTTGATTTGGCCTTCGAGTGTCTTCTCACTCTACAGTTAGTGGTGACCTCTGCACAAAAAGATCTTGGTAAGGTATCTGAAGAAGCTACTAAAAAGAGATCTTCAGGTCATATTCGGGGTCTTGTACCTAGTCTGCATGCCAAACTGGGAACTTCTGCTGAGAAACTTCTCAGGCATAATTGGATCGATGAAAGTACTGATAATAAGGGTTTGAAGAACAAAGTATGTCCATTTCGTGTCAAATTCAGTGGATCGCGCATTTTATGGTAGTGCGCTCAATATTCTCAATGTGAATAGCTTTGGGTTTCTGCAGGGTGAAATGGTACAGAACATATTGCGAATATACCTGGAAACCAGTGGATCCACATCTGATTTGCTGGATGAGCTTGCTTGTACCATTTTGCCTCAGGTAAATGGAATTTTTTTTCTTTCTCTGGGCTATATTGTGCATAGAGTTTGATGCAATATGAAAGATTTAAATACTTAAATACCTCAAATATTTCGTGGAAAAACACTATCATATAACTGAACTCATTTGCACACTGTTTGCATTAGGCCTCTCTATCCAAGTCAACAGAAGAAGATGATGTCCGTGATCATGAATTCCCTACCTTATGCTCAGCGACTTTCAGAGGATGGTACAGGACATTGGTAAAGAAAAATTCTTAGCTATCTCATGTTTACTTCATTCACTAATCCCGTCAAAGACTAATACGCTCACTTTCGTGGGTGCTTTATGCAGCATGAAGAAAACCTTGCAATTCTCAACAAATTGGTCAGTAATCCATCTTCCTTTTTGTCCGGTTCTTCACTTATTACAAACTTCTCACCTTTCTGTTCTACCATGAGTATCCTAAGCAGGTGAAGGCGGTTAGCTCAGAGAAACGACTAAACTGTCAATCTGAAGCTACTGAAGCACACTTGAAAAACATTCATAAGACTGTAAATGTGGTAGTTTCTTTAGTCAACTTGTGCCGAACTCATGAAAAGGTGACCAACTTCTGTTGCGATGCATAATGTATTACGAGCATAACAAATTGCGCGTGTAAGCTGTACACAGAGGAAGATTTACGTAATGATGGTGGTGTTATAATGACTTACGCAGGTTACAATCCATGGCATGGCTATCAAATACGGTGGGAAGTATGTGGACTCATTTCTAAAAGGTATATTCTCGTCCATTCAAAACTTCTTATCACACACGAGTAGAAGTCCTTGATTTTAGCTGGCTTATTAATTTGAGATTTGATATTGGTATATACAAAAATGTGCAGTTTTTGATTTCCTGGAAGCACATTTTCAAGATCATAAGGGACTAGTCATCCAGTTGGTAAGCTGTATTTATAAGCATTTTCCTTTTCTGCATCTCACTCAGTCCACTGAAATTTCTACAACTGACAATGTGAATTAGGTGAAAGATCTCCAGAAGGCTACAAGAACATTACAGACTCTATGTTCTGAAGCCAAGGTTAGTTTTTCGTTGTTTTTCGTTGTTTTTCTTCTTCTCATAGACGGAGGAAATGACAAACGGTGTTTTGTTTTTGGGATGTTAGGGTATGAAACAAACAGCCATCACCAGCAAAATACCAGCAACAAAGAGATCTTTAGAGCGTTTTCTGTTTCACGTTAAGGCTCTTCTGCATACAACATCACGCGGCTCCAACTTCTGGATGGGTACGACTACACATACACAATCAGTTTTGCTTTCTCTTTCTCTCTCGGAACTCACAAATCTTTCTTCGAAATCTCAATGGCTTCAATCATTACTCTATATATATATATATATATATATATATAATATATTTATATTTAGTTTTCAGGTACTCATTGAGCACTTTTTTAATGGAAACTGAGTTTTGAGATACTTGTTGGATTTGCAGGTAGCTTGAAACACAAGGACTTGAGAGGGCATATAGTGAGTTCTCAGGCTTATGTAGATAACGAAACAGATGACGTAGAAGAAAACATGTCCGGAGAAGAACCAATGGAAGACGATGAGCTTCCCTTGTGACCTAAAGACTGCTAATAACTTTCTACATTATACATTTATCTTTCTATAGACTATATAGTTCGGTAAGGTTGTTAAACTTATTTAAAGAAATAAAGTTGTTTACTCTTAGTATCATATACTCCATTAGTTAAGGAACAAATAAGGAGTATAATTATCTTTGTTACTTTGATTTAAAGTCTACTGATTCTGTTCCATTAGTTAAGATTTAAAAACCTTGAAGCCATGGGTTATTTGCATAAACAGTATCACTACAAAATTTACATAGCAATCGTAAATCCCAGATTAGTAGTGTAGTCATTTGACCAATGACCAAAAAATAAAATTGAAGAGAATTGTGAGAAAATAGACAACTAGTAAAAGGAGTCATGTTCGGTAAAAAGTACACATGTACTTACTCCATCAAGTCAAAAGAAAACACCTCTTATCTAGGTTTGGCCGTTTGGGACATGTCTTTTTCTAGTATTAAAAGAAAAAAGAAAAAGGAGACAGCTAAAGTGCACGTGGCATGTGAGTCAGTTTCAAACTTGAAAAAGACATGATGCTTCACGTGTCTTAATTCCTACCATTTTCTCCAACCTTGTCTTTAGCCTTTCGGTCGACTTTCTAATTTCCGAAATATATTTTCCAGTCCAACTATTTGTTCCATTTTTCTTCGTTGGTTTAGAAGCTTTGTTTTGATACAAACGAAACTCCAAAATTAGAAGGAAAAAAAAACGTTTTGCGGATTCATATTTGTTTTTCAAAATGTTCAGAATATTGAAATAGACTCATAAGAACAGGATTAAGCGTAATACATTTCAGGTTTTCAGCTTCTTACAAAATAACAGAAGTGTATACATTTGAGTCATCAAAGACATGAAATCCAATATAGAAGCAACATTTAAAAAAAAAACTATGCGTTCCTTCATATTACAAATGCACATACTTCAAATAACCCACAGAAAGCAAAGACAACAAAAGGCCTCTCAGCTACCGCACAGCACATGCCAAACCATCACCATTTCACCATTTCACCACCATTCACCATTCAACATTCACCATCAGTCTGTACAGAGTCACAAACACTAGCTTCCTTCCAAACTCCTAAAACCCTATCGAGTCCTACTAATAGGAGTTTCCGTCACAGAGCAAAAAAAAACACAGCTCCCCCGGAAATTCACCTTTTTCCCGGTTTAACAAACTCCCACTTTCAGTTTTCTTTCCCCAGCTTTCAACCATCGTTTCTCCACCATTAGGAGGACCTTTAAAGAGAACTAAAAAATAAAACGAACATTTATCACCTGAGCCCTGCGAAAGACTCCTACACCAGTCACCAGCTACTCTCACAAGTTTTCCATGCCCCTCATCTCAACAGTTTGTTTCCTATAATGTTTTCTTCAACTTAACCCCTCACAGACTCGGAGTTAATCTGACCACCCCTCACACGGCTTGTTGACTCGCTAACCGGCGACGCCGTACGACCAAAGTTGAGTAAAAAATTCCGCTGGTCTTCATTAGTATGACGCAGACTCGCACGTAAAAGCTCAGCAGGCATTTCCCTCTTGATAGCTAGCTCCAACACATGAGCTGCGTTATCCTCGTTCTGGCCATGGATCGTCTCATACTTGCTTCTGCAATATTTCGTAAGCAGCGAGAAGAACTCATCGAACGACGCTCTCCAGAGCCCGTCGTTCGAGTTCCCACGAGGAACCACCACTTCAGCAGCTCTCTCAAGAAGAGACACCAAGACAACCGAAGCTCCGTCCCCTGACGGGCTTCCTATTGGACGGAGAGGTGGCTGCTCCGAAGAACAAACAACAGCTGCAAGACAAGCACTCAGCGCTCGGAGATCCATCGCTTGAACGCAAACCGTAACCGCTTTAGCAAGATTAGCTACCGTCTCCGCTGCAACGCTATCTGACGGTAGGCCACCGAATAAAAACCTGAGGTGGCGGAATACAGCCATGCAGACAACCCGAGCGATCTCAGTGCCCGGAACAAGAAGCTGCAGATACTTGGTGAGCAGCTTCCGACCTTTCGGAAGAGTCGCTATGCGTAGAAAGACGATATCGTCCTTGGCGGTTAATCCGGTTCTCTGCCCGGTTTTGCTGAAGGGGTCAACGAGTTGAAGCGATGTCGCTAATCCTTCTAGCAAGATCTGCCGCTTTCTCCTGAGCTGAGCGCCACCGTCTTGTGGCCTGTTACATTGGAGAGTCCTGTCGATGTCGACAATGTCGATGAGAACTCCGAAAGCATCTTCAATGGTGACTCTAGCTGCAACTAGAGGTTCTTGCTCAAGATGCTTCTCGGACCTTCCATCGCCGGAGCTAGGAGGAGAGTCGACTTCAAGAAGAGCTCGCGGCCGGCAAATAGAAGGAAGTGTAACCTTCCCAAGAGCATCCACGTGAACTTGTGGCTGCTGATCTGAGCCATTACGTGACGACCGAGACTGGTGGTCCTTCAAATGAGAAGGACAGAACTGCTGTGGCGGCTGTTTAGCTGCTCTACCTCCACCGGCCGACGACGACGACGACTTTTTCGCCGCGAGGCGAGCTTGGTGGTAATAGTCATTGACGTAAGGGTCGCTGCTGTGTGAATTGGAATGCTGCATCTTGAGAATGCTCTCAATCTCTTCTGAAGTCATGTACTTTGACCTAAACTGCAACCCGGTGTCGCTTTTCTGGCTGGATAAATCCGACGACGCCTGTTGAGAGATGCCGCTTCTGTTCTTTCGACTCCTGTGAGACGACTTGTGTTTGTGTTCCCTCACTTCACCAACTCCGAACGGAGCTTTGTTATGCGATGACGGTGAAGGATAGGAGCTGTAAAGCTGAGACTGTAACGCGGCAAGATGAGCTAGAGATTGTCTCTGCTGAAGAGAAATCAGCTGTTGCGAGGTGAAACCATTCCGAGGAGGCAGTTGCAGCTGCAGCTGCTGCTGTTGGACGAGACTGTGTAACAAACCGGAATGGTCACCGTGGAGAAGGCCGGGGTCGGTAACCCACTGAGGAGGCTGCAACATGTTGTTACCGAGAGTAGGACCGCATGAGGCATATCTAGCAAGATTACTACTACCACCATAATGAGGCGGTCCGTGTGACAATCCTGAGAGATGGAACGTAGAGTTTGTTGACAGAGGAGACGCATTCGGAGCGGAGAAGTTCAACTGGCTGCTACCGGGAAGAGAAGGAGCGCGGTGGATATGGCTCGGCGAAGACTGTTGAGATCTGTTGCCAGGGGAAGGGAAAGAGGTAAAGGCTGATTCTGGTACGATGATCGGTTCGCTGCTGTAATGCTGCAGCTGAGTTTGCTGCTGAGGATAGGAGGATGTTCTGTGGAGAGATTTTGAGCTAGCAGACGGTTGTGGCTGAGAAGGCCAGGTGACTTCTTGAGCTTGTTCTTCGACCGTGTGCTGATCCAACCAGCTTGTGAACTCGTTATCCTGTGTCCAATCTGTAGCAGACGAACCTTGAGATTTAAGGGGAAAAAAAAAAAAAAAACCAGTGTTAGAAATTGTAACTTAAAACAGAAATAGAGCAAAAATCACTGAATCTGCAGATTTATTGTAAAGTTTTAAACTCACTTTCCCTTGAAAAGGAGCCTGATCCTCTGTCACCAATTACTCCAGGGTGTTTGGGCCCGGTCACAACTCTGTTCAGCTGCACAAGATCAAACCAACAATGAGATTAGTATAGTAGAAAAGAAGTAAAGACTAAAGAGAGACAATGAAAGGTTAGTAATATAGTTAGGAGTAAAATATTAATATGCTAACCTTTGCAAAAGTTGTGGCAAGATCATCCATCTCAGATAATGATCCTACACCAGCACCCTGAGACCAGACATTTGAATGAATTTTTTTTTTTTTTTTAGCATCTTGCTTTCATCTATAAACGCCATTAATCTCATGTATATTGCCAAGAACTTGGTATAATTTAAAATTAACATTATACCTCTCCTCTTTTATCAAACAAGTGATACTCATCATCATCGGCATGTCCAAGAACAGCAGCTGTAGCATCATCGTCAAGACCTCCCAATTCCACTTCTTCAAGACTTTGACCAAAGAACTCGTATTGAGATGCGTCAAAGAGTGCGCTTTTATTATTATTATTATCTGCAACAAGACAATAAAACAATTCGTTTGACCAAGAATTGAGAACAAATCTATAAGCATTTCAATTATTTCATGAAAATTCTTGGTGACTAATGCAAACAAAGAAACTTGAAAATTCAAATCACGGAAGAGAAATCCAACAAGACACACAAATCAAACAGAACATATCAAGCAGAAATGTGAAAAAAAAGAAAAAAAAAAAAAAAAACATGGTCTTTACACTCAAATGAAACAATTCGAATCTCAGATTTGAAACAAAAATAGTTTAGAGGAGGAACAAGTAAAACAAACACTTGTTCGATTGAAACACAGAGAGAGCGAGAGAGAAAAAAAAAAAGAAAGGAACTGACCTGAGGAAGCCCGAGCTAAGTTGTAGAAATCTCTAGAATCAGATCTCTCCATGATCATCAACAAGAGAGGTCTCAAGCACAGATCGCACGAAAGATCGCTTAATAAAAAAACAGCAGCGAATAACAATCGAATCTTCTTCTCCCTACCGACTATAGCCCTGGACTTGGGAACTACTTGTCAACAAGATGACAGCTAAACCAAGACAAGAAAAGGAAACTAAAATCAGCTCAAATTCCTAGAATTCCCGATTTTCCGGGGAAATTTAAGGGAAGAACAAAAACAAAAAAAAAAAAACGTTCATCGGAAAGTCGGAAGAAACTTCTCTCTCCTATAGAAGAGAAGAGATTATAGCGAAGAGAGAGAGAAAGAAAGGAAAGCCTTTTTATTTGTTCTGTGCGTAACATTGACACATGACATCGCCCCAAGCCGAACAAATCCTCACTCTTTTTCTTTTCTTTTTTACTTTCTTTTATTTATGTTAACTAAATATATTTCACGATTTTTTTTTTCGTCAAATAAAAATACTTTTTCTTTATTTTGATTAAAGAAATTCTCTTCGGTTAGTGTTGACAAATACCAAAAGTAAATTATTCTACTTTCTGATTTTGGTTCTTAACTTTAATCAACACGATATTATAAAAATATTCTACTTGGGAGATTTAAATTTAGAAGCCAAGTGGATTTATATGTCTCCTCTCTATTTTTAACGTTATTGGATTTTTTTTTGTCAGCAACGTTAGTGTTTATTTATGTAACTGTTTTGGATAACTTTGAGTTTTGTTTTTTTGGGTTAATATAGGTCCATTACCACATCCACTAACTATATAGTAATAGTAGTATAGTAGTAGTACTAATAATATCCTTTTTTTATATGATTACAATGATTTTTCTTTTCCTTTAACTTTATGTGATGTGATGACTTGTTTGAAACTTAAGCAAATAAGCTGGCTATAAAAAATTAAAATGCATGGAGAATAGCAAATAATAATAATAATTAAAAAGCATATGTAGACGAATATTAAAATAAATAACCGCAGAGACAAGTTATATGGTCCATGTGAATGGATTTCATCCGGTCGGTTCAGTTATGATCTCATTTGGTCATCAATTATACACAAACTCAAATGCCCTGCTCTATTCGGATTTGTAATTATGAATTTCACCGTCCATAATTGTAGATTATTCTAGCCGATCTTTTAGTGTCTAGAAAGTCAAACGTGCAATATATATACATATAATTTAAGCCGAATTGTAAATAATTTTATCAAATGATGCAAGAAGAATTGTAAAATAATTATATCATCTAAACATGGGAGTACAATGTTTTCAACCTGTAGAAAGTATCCGAAGTTCCCTAGGAGTAAAATGGTTATTATTATCTGCCTGGCCGTGGTCCTGATCATGGTGTTTGGCAGTAATTTGCTTATGCTAATTATGAGTTTCAACAATGGTTTAACCATTGCATTAGTTGTCATTTATATTGTGTATCGTGTTACTCGTGTTGTCTAACAATCAACGATAATATATACAATCTTATCCATCGAATCGCTTAGTATTTTTTTTTTTTGGTAATCATGTTAAGAATCGCTTAGTACGTATTTTGTAAAGTTGAAGTCAAACACTCATAAAACCAACCCCAAAAGAAAGTGATAAAATATATATTTTTCTCTACTTTTCTAAGTTATAAGTTAGAGTAATAATGATACAAAATTCAGCTGAAATAAATTACATAAAGAGTTAGACGATTAGTTCAAAATTTGAGTGACAAACACCGATAGATGGTGAAAATTCCGGTTGTAAATGTTAGTAATATAGTATTCGATTTTTTCACATTATGGAACGAATGATAGCACCGAATGACAGCATTAGGATACTAAATTTCGTTTTTCTAGCTTAAAACATCCATAGAAGAGATGCCCTTTTTCAAAAAAAAAAAAAAAAAAAACATCCATAGAAGAGAAAGTGATATAAAACTGCAAATCATTTGAACCCAAAACAGAGTTTAAAATAACAAAGATAAAATTTCAGTGTTTTTCATACACTAACAGACAGCCATTTGAGAGAAAACAAAGGATCATTATAAAAGGGAGGTTGATTAAAAACATTATGGTCATCCCTACATCAGCTACTTTCAGCTAATTACTAATTAGTGGTTAAAACAAATTAAGGTTCGATAATTAGTAATAACTAATAACCAAGGTTCACAATCGAAGAATAACAATATAAAGCCCAAATATCAAACAACGGCCCAATAAAAGGCCTTTACAATGGGCTAGGGTTTTGTATTTTGTGCATCACTGATATAAGTTAAATTCTCATTTGGTCAGCCACTCTAGGGTTTATAGCGGCGAGAGCGAGAAAAGAGAGATCTAGAAGGGTGAAGACACAACAATGAAGTTCTTGAAGCAGAACAAGGCCGTGATCCTCCTCCAAGGTCGCTATGCCGGTAAGAAGGCCGTGATCGTCAAACCGTTCGACGACGGTAACCGCGAGCGTCCTTACGGACACTGCCTCGTCGCCGGACTGAAGAAATACCCGAGCAAGGTCATCCGCAAGGACTCGGCCAAGAAGACGGCGAAGAAATCTAGGGTTAAGTGTTTCATCAAGCTCGTTAACTACCAGCATCTGATGCCTACTCGTTACACACTCGACGTGGATCTCAAGGAAATCGCGACTCTCGACGCTCTTACGTCAAAGGACAAGAAGGTCGCAGCTCTCAAGGATGCTAAGGCCAAGCTCGAGGAACGTTTCAAGACCGGAAAGAACAGATGGTTCTTCACCAAGCTCAGGTTCTGAGGAATTCGATTTTTCCAAAGGAACATTTTTGAGCTTTTTGTTTTGTTGCTTCTCGTATCGGAATTTTACAGCGTAATGTTTTAGTTTCTTAGGGTTCCTATGATGAAAAATGTGGATCCTGTTTTGGATTGTGTAAGACGTTTTGTTGAAATTTCGATTTCTGGATTTTGTCTCTATTTTATTTACCTAGTGCATTTTGATTTACCTCTTTGTTTCCACTGAATTACCTGCTTAGGTTTTGCGATTAAGTTGAATGTAGCAATAATTTCGTGTTAAGCTATCAAAATCTCGGTTAGAAATGATTAGTTTATTCACAAAAGTTATCCAGATCCAGTTTCTCGCAAGACCTACCAAAATTTATAGTTTGATAGTCTTGGTAATTGAAATTTGTTATGTAATAATCCTCACGTTTGATAGTCTTGGTAATTGAAATTTGTTATGTAATAATCCTCACGACATTTTTGATACCCTAATGTTCTGTTATAAGCTTTAATCTCCTTAAATTGAGGTGTCAATAGAACTAGCAAAATGTGTTCCATATGATAATCCTGAGAAGACAGCATTGAGATTACGTTATACAATCAATTATTTATGCTAATGTCACAGATACAACAAAACTCAAGAGAGTATAATCGAGAAATAAACACAAAATGTTACTTCTTTGATTTGCATAACAAACGAAGACTACAAGCAAAAACAAAATTGATGTATAAGATAATCTGATTGATTCAAGTCAGATTCGTCGTTTTTTTTTTTTTTTTTTTTTTTCACTTGGGAACCAATAAATCAACAGCTAAGTAATAGCTTCCAACGATAACAGTCGATGCAAGAGAGCTTCGAGCCATCCTTACCCCAATTCCTCTGAACAAGAGGTTTCTGTCTGTAGGATGGATTCCTGTCCATCTCTCTAATCTCTTTCCAGGTTTGTTCCATTTAAGAAACTTCCTCTCTTTTGCTGTATACTGTCAAAATCCAATACAAACCAAACAGAAAGAGATGAGAAACAGAGCTTTGCAAGATAAACGTGAAAGCCATGGATGGATATTATTCTTCTACCTTGGGCAATATTACACACTGTGCTCGTGTTCTTGCCGTGTCAAAGCTATGAGATGCTGCAGCTGCTACTGCACCGGAAAACCCAGCAGCAAGGCTAACACCTACCGGAGATAATGGTCCGATTTCTTCCTCGGAACTGAATTCAACAAGTTTTGAGAAAAAACAATCATTAAACAGTCGTCACTACCGTTTTGATCAGATTCGAGTTCCAAGCGGATTGAGAGGTTTAAGTACCTTGGCAGAGGATTCATTCCGACTGCTTTCCAACCGCGCATTACCTCGTGAAGAAACTGCCATGTCGAGAAGAAGACTCCTCCGTAAACACAGTCCCTTATAAGACCCGAACGTAGATTCCTCCATAAAGCTCTCCATCCTTCAAGGGATGCAACATCGAGCGGTCTCTTTACATCCATGGCTGATGGCGGGTTTCCTGTTCCAGTCATCATCCATGGGTACTCTTGCAACGCGGCTGTCATGTTTGGGTGTTTATGGTTTAAGACGGATAAGAGACTGACTGTTTGTGTCAGTGACTTTACATCGAGTGTGTATCTTCTTAGCAGTTTCGCGATCATGGGTGAAACCGGTGCTGTTTCCGCAACGGTGGCAGCATTTGGTGCCCGTGATGCAGCAGCCACTTGTTTTCGGACTTTGATAAGCTCAAATGGAGAAGTCATCACTGTTTCCGCTGCACCTCCAATCACTCCAGCTAGAAAAGCTTCACTGACTTCCACATAGTTATCATGTCTACCATCTGGAACAAAAGGATTTCATACTTTAGATTCTTCAAGACAAAGGTTTGGCTCGAGCAAATCGTGTAATTCAGCTACCAAAATTTATACTACCATCATGTATTGGCCCAAGAATGAAAAAGGAACCAACTTTGAGTGTGAAAGCTATGAATGGATCTGAATACTGCAACATACTCTTTAGCGTTATCTATGAACAATGTCAATTTGCTTTCTTGTCAAAGTGAAATGGTGATCTTGAGTTAAGTGATAGAAGAGCTAGATGCAAAACCTAATCTTCAATCATCAACATTAGACGCAGAGGAGAAATGGGTCTGCCTAATACCTTTGTAGAAAGCTGTGAGAATCTCATAGACTCCGAACCTTGCACCAACACCTGAAATTCTTCCTAGAGTTAACGATCCAAGACCACTATACAGACCTGCATTTGTTTCCAAAAGGCTCGAACAGTCAACAATACATCATTTTGGTTGATGCACCATTAGAAAATGATTGAAATCTAAAGAGTAAGTTGAGAACCTGTATAGCCAGAGAAGCGGAAAACTCTGTTCACGACCTGGAAGGAGCTTAATTTCTTACTGGGTCCTGAACCGACCTGCAGTTCAATGCCGAAATCAATCCAATAGAATCGAAGAGTTACAGAAGAAGAATTTGGTGATGAAGAAGAAGAAGAAGGAAGAGACCTGGATTATGGTTTTGATGGTATCCAGAGGGTAAGCAAGAGCAGTTCCTAGCGAGACAGAGGCCGAGGCAGCGATGGCATGCGTCGCAAACTGATGATTCTCAAGAAGCTTATCCATCTCAAGGCTTCGAATGCGGTGCTNTAAAAGAAAAAAAAAAAAAAAACGCGGACGATCCTGGAGATAAACACGCGAGATCGTTTTATATGGTCGTCGTCGTCTAACTGTTCGACGAAATGCCTCACCGAAAGCAAACGTCTTGCCAAGTGGATTCAGCTATATCATACCTCTGATCCTGTCACAGAAAATTCTTGGAGATTTAAGTAAACAGAAAACTCATCTTCAAACTCAGTAATGCTCTACGTTGGAGCAACCAGATCGGAGAGAGTGAGAGGACGAAGACGATCGACGTCGTTAATCGGAGAAGATTCGAAAGTCGAAGCAACGTCGTTTGATAATAAAAACGCCCTAATATCGAACGACGTAGTTTTAGTAATTTAAGAGAATTAAAAAAACGGAAAAAAACAAATTTTAGCAAAAAATAAAGCGTTGGGTAGAAACTAGAAATTGCCGATTTATTATAGGTCTAGGCCATAAACCAGAAAAGCTGCCGAACCTATTTCTCATCGAACCCTAACGAGCCGGCTCAATTTCCCCGACATTGTTTCCCACCATCGTCCTCCGATTCTCTCCGCCGGATCTCCGGAATCTTCGTCTCCGTCTGATTCCAGCTTCCTATTCTCCAGAACCGAAGCCAGTGTACCGGAATTTTGTCAGTTTTTACGGAACCGATTCTCCGTAACCGGCCTCAACCTGCAAACCATTTCTTCCGTCCTCTTGTACAATATCGGTTTTTGTTCCTATCGAGATTGTTTAATTTGGCCCGAGATTTTGCTGCATGGGTTTTCGAATTTTGCGTTTGTTTTTCGAGAGCTGATCAATGTAATTTGGCTTTTGTTCTTAATAATCCGTTCAAAGTTGTGTTCTTAATTCGGAATTTGAGACCATTGTTTCGTTAGAGATCTTAGGGTTGTGGTGCGAGCTTTGTCATATTCGTTACGCTTATTTTCACGAATTCAGCTTAATATCGGTCTAGAGAAAGCTGGAATCAGCAATGTAATTCCTGAGATTGTCACTAACAATAACAATGTCTCTGGCTTTTGATGAAAAAAATCAGGCTTACCGAAGCAAAGAGTAAATGGAGTCCGATTTAGAACCTGTAGCACTTACACCTCAGAAGCAAGACAGTGCCTGGAAGCACTGTTTAGTCTACAAATACGGTGATCGGCTACAAATGAAGTGTCTCTACTGTCGGAAAATGTTCAAAGGCGGCGGCATAACCAGGGTTAAGGAACATCTTGCTGGCAAAAAGGGACAAGGCACCATCTGTGACCAAGTCCCTGGAGATGTTAGGCTCTTATTGCAGCAGTGTATCGATGGAACCGTGAGACGCCAGAGGAAGAGACGCCACGACAGCTCAGAGCCTTTGGCTCTAGCTGCTTCACCTCCTTGCGAAGGAGAAACGATGGTGATTCATTCTGATGTGGACAACGGTTTTATGTCGCCGGGAAGTATGGATGTCGTCGTGCACAACGAGGGCGTGTCCGGTAGTAGCAGAACGAAGCAAAGAACTTACAGGAGTAAGAAGAGTGGTTTTGAGAACTGTAGTGCGAGCAACAGTCAAGACTTGGTTGGCGGAGACATGGATAATTTGATTCCTGTGGCGATTAGTAGTGTCAAGAACATTGTGCATCCGTCTTTTAGAGATAGGGAGATTGCTGTTCATATGGCGGTAGGGAGGTTTTTGTTTGGTATTGGAGCTGATTTCGATGCGGTGAATTCAGCTAATTTCCAACCGATGATCGATGCCATTGCCTCTGGAGGATTCGGCGTATCTGCTCCCACGAGTGATGACCTTGGAGTACTGAAGAATTGTGTAGAGGAAACGACGAAAGAGATTGATGAATGCAGAGCGATGTGGAAGAGGACAGGCTGTTCTGTTTTGGTCGAGGAACTGAACAGTGATAAAGGCCTTAAAGTCCTGAACTTTTTGGCGTACTGCCCTGAAAAGGTTGTCTTTTTGAAATCCGTGGACGCATCTGAGATATTGGCGTCTTCTGCTGATAGATTGTTTGAGCTACTTAGGGAGGTGGTTGAAGAAATTGGCCATGCAAATGTTGTTCAAGTGATTACGAAATGCGATGATCACTACGTGGCCGCTGGGAAACAGTTGATGCATGAGTATCCTTCTCTATACTGGGTTCCTTGCGCTGCACATTGCATAGATAAGATTCTTGAAGAGTTCGGGAAACTTGACTGGATAAGGGACACTATCGAACAGGCTCGAGCTATAACAAGATTCATTTACAATCGTAGTGATGTTTTGAACCTGATGAGAAAATTTACTTCCGGGAATGATATCCTGCAACCTGGATTTAGCACTTCCGCCACAGATTTTGCTACATTGTGTACAATAGCCGAGCTTCAAATCAGTCTGCAGGTTATGGTTACTTCGCCAGAGTGGAACGAATGTTCATCCTCGAAAGAACCAAGCGGAATGGTGATGAATGTTATCACTGATGAAGCCTTTTGGAAGACACTAACTCTGGTAAACCATTTAACGGCTCCTCTTTTAAGGCTTTTGAGAATCGTTTGTTCAGGAAAGAAGCCTGCAATGGGGTATGTCTACGCAGCAATGTACCGAGCAAAGGAAGCAATCAAGACACATCTGGTTGATAGGGAGGATTACATAATATACTGGAGAATCATAGATCAATGGTGGGAGCAGCAGCAACACGTTCCTATGCACGCTGCTGGTTTCTTTCTTAACCCGAAGTTCTTCTACAACGCCAACGAAGAAATGCGTAATGAGATCAGTGCGGCGGTGCTTGACTGCATCGAGCGTTTGGTTCCTGTCATGGAAACTCAAGTGAAAATCATCAAGGAGTTAAACTCGTACAAGAATGCTGCTGGAGTATTTGGAAGGAACTTGGCAATCAGAGCTCGGGACACAATGCTTCCTGGTAACTGTTCACTCTCCTTGATTTTCTTGTGTAATTTTTCTCTCATTTCTCTTCTATTACTTGACTCTCTTTCTCTCTTCACATGGTTATTAGCTGAGTGGTGGTCAACATATGGAGAAAGCTGCTTGAACCTCTCTCGTTTTGCAATACGCATTCTTAGTCAGACGTGCAGTACATCAGTTGCCTGCAGGAGAAACCAGATACCGGTCGAACAAATATACCAATCGAAGAACTCCATTGAGCAAAAACGGCTCAGCGATCTTGCATTTGTTCAGTACAACATGCGCCTTAAACAGCTGTAAGTGTCCGTTGCCAACCAGAATATTTGTGTTAGTAAAAAGAATGGAACTAATAGTTCTCTGTCTCCTCTATAGGGACCACGAGAGCGGTGATGACACATTAGACCCGTTATCGTCACACAGAAGGATGGATCTTCTTAAAGAATGGGTTTCTAGAGACCAAGCTTGTGTAGAAGAAAATAGAAGCTCGGACTGGAAGTTGCTCGAGTCTATTAAGAGGACACAGTTAGTACCGATCATTGATGAAATTGATGACTTGGGCTCAGGTAAAAAGATTCAGCATCCTCACACTTTTTTTTTTCTTTCTTTTATAAGATTTGAGGTTTGAAAAGAGTTGCTAAATGAATGGTGTACAGGATTCGATGATACTGAGATATTCAAGGTAGAAAAAGAAGTGAGAGATGAAAGTTACTACACAAACACAAACACATTGGAGGAGAAGGTATTCACGTGACCTACCTAAGATATAGCAGAAGGTCAAAACGGAAGCTGTGTTTGTAGTCATCGGTTTTGATTTGTATAATTTTAGTCTTTACCCTTTTCGATATATTTATCCTTATATGAATAAAGTTTCAGTATTCGTCTTCTTACTTCATATGCATTGTTCTATTAGATTTCATAAAGTTTGGGTGTTAGTTATCGTCTGTTTCTGTCCAGATTCTTTAAATTGTTTGACAAAATACCGTCAGATGTTCTTCATTGCTTCTCCTTGGTTTCTCACAAATCCTTCTCTTGTTGTTCTTCATCCGCAAGCTTCTTTCATGTCCTCTTTTTGCTCCTCCATTCACCTAAATTAACTTCAAACGGTACACGAGAATGCAGAAGATTTTACTTGGACTCTAAGATGAACTTTAAAAAGTTAAAATGACATTCAAACATGTATGACTCTAAAATCAATGGTCTTATTACTAAAATTGTCGAAGATCGTTCGACATGAATCAATTTNAATTTTTTTTTTTTTTTTTTTTTTTTTTTTTTTTTTTTTTTAACTCGATCAAGCTACTCTGTTTGTGTCCCACGATCTTGCCTATTCAAGTCTCGTTTGAAGAATATTTCTGATCAATTGGTAGACGATTGCAGCTATAAACCTTCTGGAGAGACTTGGTGATTAATGGGAAATTTATGGTATTTGAAATGGAGAAAACAAAAAGATACTTGGAAACTACAATTATATAAAACAGCTTATTATTAGAGTAAGAGCAGTAAAAACATGTAGATCATTAAGCAAAGGAGGAAATACACACAAATATATTTATAAAGATTTGGAGATCTCAAATCATTTTACTGAAGAAATTCAGAGCTGCCTTGAGCGGTGAACGCTTTTCGGTGCTTTCGGTGACTGGAGCACCTGGCGGAGGCTTTGCGGTGACTAGATAACCTGGCGGAGGCTTTCCGGCGTCGGGAACTGGAGTATCTTGCGAAGGCAACCATTTAAAGTTCTCAGGCGGATCATCTGGCAACTCTTGTTGCTTGACAGTGCCTGGTGGCTTCATAAAAGTCTGGGAAAGCTTGACGGAGCCTGGTCCCGGAGGAGTCTTGGGAACTTTTGTCTGTGGAGTTTTTGGCTTTAGAGGATTCCAGCCAGACTTCATGGCGACTGGTTTTGAAAGTAGTTTGATACAAATGAAGAGGTTTTGTTGTTTTTAAGGTTGTTTTGTGTTTTCTTTTCTGTCATAGACCAATTTAGCCTGATGTCAAAAAAATAAAAATTGTTATTCCTAAAGTTATGATTCATTAGTCTTTCTAAAATGATATTTTGCTTATCGAAACGTGCTGAAATTGCGATTTTTATTACTGAAATATGACTGTTACCGCGGTTAGCTGCTTTACGTATTCGATTGCCAACTTTCACTAAACAATAATAATGCTTCGATTATATGGACGCGTTAAAACTGCGATTATGGTGTAATTGGATTTGAGTAACTTTTACTTTACTTGGCCTATGGCCACACGCGGTTTAAAACTTTTAATAAAACTATGGAAGATGCATGTGGGGAAGATGTTGTGGGAAACTTTGCTGAGGTGGCTTAATAGTATTTGCTATCTTATATTGATAACTGACCATCCGTTGATTTTATATACATCATCACAGACCAAGAATTCTTACGATTCAAAAGGTACAAATTGGTTTGTACAACAATTGAAGTGATAAAGTCGAAAGATGCCGTAGATAAAATTAAGAGAGATTTAAAGCCTTTGTTCAAAAATAAACTGGTAGCGTTGATTGTTTGCAGATTTTTACAAAAATCAAAAACTAATAAATCACCATAAGATTTTTAATAAACTTTGTTTAAAATTCGCCTTACGGGTCAAGGTCTATGTTCGAATAATGCTGTGATTTGAATCATGGATGGCCAGTTGAGGGGGAAAATGCTTGTTTAAATCCTCAAGCATTTGAAATTGGCAGATTTATTCCTCAGTTGAATCTCCAAGTTGGCTGCACAAAATTAAAATTATAAAGTCATACTTTCATCAACAAACAAAAAAACATTAAAAATTAAGTGCACTACGAACGATAGTAAACCGGAACTGAATCCAGATAGTAAAGGTCCGGATATCCAATTTTTCTGCACAAAGGCCCACTTTTATCAACCATACGGCCCATCCATTAGGAAACAATTTGAGCTAATCGGAGAAAGAGTCTCAGATAGCTAAAAGGTTACGACTAGTGTCATCGGACATCGGCGACAATGACTTCTTCGGCGACGATCAGATCTGAAATCTACGACAGAGAAGAACGGAAACAGTTAATCTTCGTTCTCTATCTCCCAATCGATTTTTTTTCTCTCTCTCTCTGCTATGTTCATTGTGTTCGAATTCGTGAGATTCTGTGTTCTTCCTTGTTTGTTAATTTAATTGCTCAAATCGTATCTGCAGGCAATACCAAGCGCATATTCGCGGGCTAAATGCTTATGAACGGCATAAGAAGTTTTTGAAAGACTACGGTACGATTTATTACACTTTTCATGCGCTTGTTATTACTAGTATTTCGATTTGTAGCTCGATTTTTAGGTTTAAATGCTTGAGGGACAAAACAAATTTGGGAATTAGGGTAAATAAGTGAGCTTTCTATTTATCCAAATCCATTTGTCCCAAATCAAAGCTGGTTGATGAACAGTCTTCTCCTCTGAGCTAGGAAGGAGGCTACAGTCAGCCTAACATGTTCATTTTTTTTCGTCTCTTATTAGCTAAGATAATTCATTTTTATCTGAAGTAGCTACTTGTTGAGGAGGTTTAGTTTTTGTACTAGTCATCTCCTGATTCTTCACTTCACATACAGTTAGTTTCTATGGGAAGGACAAGCCGGTGGAAGTCAAGTTGCCAGTTAAAACCGACCAGGACACACTCAGAGAAGGATACCGGTATGGTGAAATCTTGAATACGTTTTGTGTTTGGAAAGTTTAAGGTTTAAGATGTTAGCATTTATCTACTAGTTTCTTGTTGAATCTTTACTTCGCCTTTGTTATGAATCGTCAAAAATGGTTTCTGTTTATGTTTCTTTTGATCTCATGAACACACTGTTGTGTGTTTCCTCTTGATTTTTGGGTGTTTGTCTTGCAAAGGTTTATACGTTCTGAGGAAGATGATTCGCTCCCTTCTTGGGAGCAAAGACTGGTGAAGCGATATTATGATAAGCTTTTTAAGGAGTATCCTTTTACACTCGTTAGATATCGTTTAGTTCTGTGACAAGTAATATTTTACTGGGGGTGTGGATGAGTACATGTTTACTTCCTTGACTGATTGAAGATACTGTATAGCTGACATGTCAAGATACAAGACTGGTAAGGTAATATCTGATGTATGAATACTGTGTATCTCACGTGGATTCGTGTATTACTTTTGTTTCATAGTTTTGAATTTTTGTAGATGGGTTTAAGATGGAGAACGGAAAAGGAAGTAATGTCAGGGAAAGGTTAATATTAGTTCAAACTCTTATCTTTCGTTGATTTCTTTTGAAGTAGCTACGGTATGGAGTTTTGAGTGTAAATGCAATTGCTTTCTGTCAGGGCAGTTTTTGTGCGGAAGCAAACAGTGTGATGAAAAGGAAGGGTTAGCAAGCTATGAGGCATGTATCTTTAGAGATTCTCTCAGTTACTGCTCTAATGTTTGTCGGATTATTTCACTGAGCTTGTTCTACTTGCAGGTAAATTTTTCTTATTATGAAGCGGGAGAACAGAAACAAGCCCTCGTAAAACTCGTAGTTTGTGAGAGGTAGGCACTCATTGTACAGCTTGTTCATCTCTGTTTCTTATCTGCATTCTGTATAGAATTGAAAACCGAAATCCTATGGCCATGGCTAGGCTTGTATCCTGGATGTTTTGTTTCTATGCTTTTATATAACACTTGCTTGGTCTCACTTAAGCCTGACAATAGTCTTCTCCTTTGCTTTCTGTGTCAACTAGATGTGCGGATAAGCTTTACTACAAAAAAAGAAAGGAGAGTGAAAGATCAGAGAGTAAAGAAAAGAAGAAGCAGAAACGAAAACGGTATGGATAAAGAGAGATTAGCGTCATGCTACAACTCTTATTTATATTTCATGAATTCAATTTCGCTTCACTATGTGTAGCTCGCTCCCCTCTCTTGAAAGCCTAAGGCTTTTCTGTTTTAGGATTACATTAAGCTAAATACTTTTTAATTTTTAATTCAGGAGTCGATCATCCAGTGAAGATGACACAGACGAAGATGAGGGGAGAAAAGGTGTGATATTTACAAAGTTTAATATATCATGTTTTATCATAGTTTATTTAAGAGTATTGGAAAAGGGAGTGAATGGAATTGTGTTTCGTAATGGCAGTGAAAAAGGGAAAGTCCAAGTTGGAGGGTGGTGACAGAGAAGGCAGCAAGGATGATGAAAACTTTGACGAATTCATGGAGGGAATGTTTCCGGATAAGGGTGATAATCAGGGTTTTAAAAGTTGAACCATGTAATTTAACATCGCAAGGCTACTTTACTTAAAGAAACTGAATTTAACACCATCAAGAAGAGAATATATTAGACCATAACTTCAAATGCTTTTTATTGTCTTTAGTTTCCGGTTGATGCGTAAGTATACATAACAATAGGACTTCTCACATTGTGTGATCCGTCCGACCAAACCAGAGACGCTGACGCGATACCAGAAATACCGGCAAGACTCTTGCGGAACACTGTAACTGTGAATGACTTCTTCTCACCTAAAGACTTGAAAGAGAGCGTCTCTGGCTCAACCTTGATGCTGAGTTTGGGATTCCCGGACACTTTTGCTCTGTAAGTGGATCCCTTTTTCCCAACATTGGTGACTGTTCTTGAAAATGTGATATCTGCAGTGGATGCTGGTGAAAATTTGGTTGCCATTGAAGGGTAGTTGAGATCTCTCATGTTAAGATTTGATTTAGAACAAGTAAAGGATCCACCCGCGACAATACTAATGCCTTTGGAAGAGTAGCCCAAAGAGCAGAGCATGTTCAAGTAGTTCTCTTTGGATATTTCGTAAACAAGCCCTGGATTAACTGCCACTGTAGGGTTAACATATCCTGATCCATATGCAAACTCAGCTTCTGCATTTTTGGAAGCGTTCATTGCCCAAGCTGCAACAAAACAAAACAAAACAAAAAAGGATCGATTCGGGTCTCAAGTCACTTTTTCTCCAGGGAATAGATCGGTTCCATGTTGATAGTTACCGGTGGTCATTATAGCAGATTTGACGGCTGAAGCAGACCATGTAGGATGGAATGTCTTGACATAAGCAGCTACACCTGCGACATGAGGACAAGCCATAGATGTCCCGGACATGAAATAGTAATCCACACTTTGTCCAGGAAGTGCGGTTTGAGCCAACGGCGAATATGCTGCTAATATATTCACTCCTGGAGCTGTTATATCAGGCTGCATACATTGATTCACCTTTTAATGTCAAGACAAATGCAAACTATACCTCAATGGTTTTGTGAATTTTGTTTTGAATTACCTTCAAAATGTCGCTAAAGAGAGTGTTTGGACCACGAGAAGAGAAGGTAGCAACGACTGGAGCATTCTTGTCCTTAACTGTCGTACTCTTCAATATAGTTCCTTGTGGGTTTCTGTTCCATAATCAAAAATTTGTCATACACACCTTTTAAAGAATATAATCAAAGACTGTTATAATGGCAAAAGTTCTTACGGTGCGGAGAGAACGTAAGATCTGAGTGCCATGTAATTGGTATCATCTAATGTTGCAACCGGAATAGGATAAAGACCAGGAATATCATCATTAGTTACATGAAGGATTACTCCAACCGCACCCGCTGCTTTAGGTTCCATAACATTAATGGAAGCATCGCACACAACGATCTTCCCCTGTACCGTGTTCAGGCAACCGCTAGCGCAACGCCTACGCATAGAATACATATACATGAGTAAAAAGAAGATATATCTATGGTGTTAAGTTTCTAGTAATTACTTTAGTCACAAGTTAGGCCGCTAAACATTCCTTGAGTAACAAGTTACCTTGCTAGCTCCTCTGTACAGGTGTTTGAAGCAGTTTTCCCGTACGCCAAAGGATACTTTTTCCCCTTTAGATCAAAGTCATTGATCGATCTTCCCTGTATGTTCTTACTTTAATCACCATGATTGATTAAAACAAATTACATTCATATTTCAACGAAAACAAAGATAATACCTGTATCGTCTTGCCATCTCCACTAACAACATTAGTAACAAATTTTCTGTCAGTAGAACCCGCAGCCACGGATATGATCCACGGTGAAAGGTTAGCCGCTTTTCCAAGTTTAGAGCCAGCATTTCCGACAGAAGCTGTGGTAACAATCCCTTTGGTCATCGCGTGAAACGATCCAATAGCGATAGGGTCATTATCTACTCTAGTAACACCTCCACTAATGGAAATGGTTATAACATCGACCCCATCGGCTATAGCATCGTCAAACGCAGCCAACAAACTTGCGGTGTTGCAGTTTGGTGGCACGCAAACTCTGTAAATAGCAATTCTGCCCAAAGGCACACCGCCTCTTGCAGTTCCTTGTGCCACACCGTTCACACTCACTCCTTTTACTCTGTTTCCTGCGGCTGTTGAAGCCGTGTGTGACCCGTGAGGGTCTTTGTCCCTGGCCGAGTCCTGAACATAGTGTCTTGCTCCGATCACCTTCCTGTAGAATTTGGATTAGGGTTGGTTAAATATCCCTAGTTTTTTTATCGTTTCGTGTCACGCAAGAATCTTGGAGGAGAAAAGTTAAAAAATGTTGTTTACTTGTTGCAGGTGAAATTAGTTCCTCCTGCGCAAGTTCCTTTCCATTTCTTTGGTATCGGGCCAATGCCTTGGTCTGAGAAACTCTTGGATTCAGGCCAGATTCCACCATCGATTACACCAATTATCGTATTGGTCTCGACATTAGGGACTTGCTTGCTCTTGCCACCAAGTCCCATGAACTCATAAGAGTTTGTAGTTTGAAGTTTATAAATGGTGTCTGGGAAAATCGAAACCACACCTTCCATGCCTTCAAATCACACATAACATAATCATCATCAAATTAACCATCATATATCAAAAGGTTCATAATCATTTTATATATAATCAGATAACTAACCAGCAAGCTTGTCTCTTTCAGATTCAGTGAGTTTAGCTGCAAAACCATTGAAACTTCTTCCATAGCTTCTGACCAAAGAATCTTCTACGGAACTGTGGAACAAAAAGAAAAGACAAGTGACAAACGATGACATAAAACAATAAGAAACAAGGCTGAGAGCATTTGAGAGTCTTATTCAAACCTTGATTCGATAACTTCTTGAAGGATATTCTGATGGTGAGACATAGGAGAGTAAGAAGGTTTTGAAGGAAGAGCTCCCATGTAAGCAATATACACCTGCGTGCGTCAAAATGTTATAACGAATGAATTAGACCAATTTTACAAATTATGGTTTGAGGGACGAAAATAGCAATGACTTGCCTTTCTTTCATCCTCAATAGCTGTAGGAATCTGACAAAGGTTCATGAGAAGAACCGAGGAAAGACAGAGGATCAAGCCAAGGGAAGACATTTCCGAGACGTTTAATTGTTGATAAGAGTTCTCTACAGATGAAGCTGCTCATACATGGTTATATATGTGTGTGTTTGATATAGAGAGAAATTATATTGACAATGCATTGATGCTGTAGAGATTTATGTATTTTCATAATTATTATTCATTACATATTAAAAAAAAATAGATTTATGTATTTGAATATGCGGATTGATTATATTATTAAATTTCATTTTATATAGCAAATTTTTTGAGGGGAAATCTGATTGATTAGTGTTTTTATTTGAGATTTATTTCATCACTTGTTTTTAGTAAATTGATCACTATACATATTTATATTTTAGGAGTCCATTTTTTATTTTTTATTTTTAATAAATTTTAATATAAAAACTAGTAAGTACAGAAAATGGTTTTATATAGAGAATAAGATTCACCCTTAGTTAATGATTAGAACAAAAAGATTCATCCTTAGTCTTCCAGTAAATCACTTTCAGATTTTGTAAAGATAGGAGATATCATCGTTATATCTTTTCTTATTAAACTGACTACAAAATCAGGGGTTAAAGAAAATTACGAGATAATATTATTAATTAATTTCATTTCAATTTAGTTAGAATATTATTTATAACCAAAAATAAAACTGACTATCAGTTCAATTTAGACATACAGGAAGAAATAACCATTTTAATAATTCATTATAGGTGAAATTTGCTAGATAGGGGGTAATCAAATAGTGTTAGATATTTTTATCTTCAATTTTAGGTAGGTTATTTTCAGCTATATAGATAGTTTTTACTCTTGTTGATTAATTTTAATTAACCTGTATTTCACAATATAAGGGATTTAAGGCTTTTGCATATAGATTAAGAACTCATTTATTTTTTTAATTTTTCAACATAAAACATGTTTTATCATCAATTTCAAAACAATTCAACAAATGAAAAACAATCTGCACAATTCAACCAATGAAAAAAGAATGATGGTGAGAGAGATGGCAAGGATAAATAGAGTTTCAAAAGTTGAACAATGTATACGTCACAAGAAAATGTAAACACCACCTTCCATACTGAAAAAAACCTGAATTTTAACTTCGAGAAGAGAATATAACACATTTTTCATAGACCATAATATCAAATACTTATATTGTCTTGAGTATGGGATTGTTTCCTAAGTATACACAACAACAGGACTTCTCACATTGTGTGAGCCGTCCGACCAAACCAGAGACGCCGACTTAATACCAGAAATGCCCGCAAGACTCTTGCCGGAAACTGTAACAGTGTAAGACTTCTTCTCACCTAACGACTTGAAAGATAGCGTCTCTGGCTCAACCTTGATGCTGAGTTTAGGATCCCCATAAACTTTTGCTTTGTAAGTGGATCCTTTTTCCCCAACATTGGTGACTGTTCTTAAAAACTCGATATCTGAAGATGAGGAAGCTGAAACTTTGGCTGCCATTGAAGGGTAGTTGAGATCTCTCACGTTAAGCTTTGATTTAGAACAAGTAAAGGCTCCACCAGCGACAGTACTGATGCCTTTGGAAGAGTAGTCCAAAGAGCAGAGCATGTTCAAGTAATCCTCTTTGGCTATATCGTAAACAAGCCCTGGATCAACTGCCACTGTAGGGTTAACGTATCCTGATCCATATGCAAACTCAGCCTCTGCATTTTTGGAAGAGTTCATTGCCCAAGCTGCAACAAAACCAAACAAAAAAGATCGATTTGGGTCTCAAGTCACTTAGGTTCTTTCTTCAGGAAATAGATCGGTTAGATGTTGATAACTACCGGTATTCATGATGGCAGATTTGACAGCAGAAGCAGACCATTCAGGATGGAATGTCTTGACATAAGCAGCTACACCTGCGACATGAGGGCAAGCCATAGATGTTCCGGACATGAAATAGTAATCCACGCTTTGTCCAGGAAGAGCGGTTTGAGCCACCGGTGAATATGCTGCTAATATATTCACTCCTGGAGCTGTTATATCAGGCTGCATACATTTATTCACTTTTTAATGTCAAGACATCGACCTATCCAAATTCCAAAAAATGTAAATATTATAATTCAAAAGTTTTCTGGATTTTGGTTTGGATGATTACACTTTTTATGTCAAGACATTGATAATCCAAGATACCGACAAATGTAAATTACAAACACAAAGTCTATGAGTTTTGTTTTGTGTAACATCCGTGAACCAGAAAGTTGTTTTAGAAATGGTATCAGACGGCATTAGGGGTTCAGGAGTGGATTACACTCGATCCTTGAGGTGTGGATTTAAGACTAATTGTGCATGTTCTTGTTTGATTGTTGTACAATTGGTTTAAGGTTCAAACACTTCGAAGAAAACGTGTAAAAAGCCCTTGAATCGCTAGTGTCGATCGACACCGGTTATTGGATTGATTTCCGGTTTAAGTCGATCGAATCANTCTGGAGTAGATCTGAGCCTTGTTCCATCTTCTTTCCCTTCTTCAGCTTAATCTAAGGTGAGTGCGTGACTGTAGGTCCGTCTCACTGGAGTTTCTGTGATTTTCTGAGTTTCAGGATTGATGTTCTTCGTGTTCTTCGTTGTTCTTCGAGTTTTCGTTGAGTTTGATTCTTTTTGGGGCCTTGAAAACCCCAGATCTGTGTTATTGTGGAAACTGCGTCGTTTTGGCTTTTTGGGTCGCGGGTCAGTGTCGACCAACACCTGCCTGGTGTCGATCGACACCGAACCTGGGTGACGATCGACACTGGGTTGTGTCGATCGACACAGACGTTATTGTGCGAGTTGGTTGTTGTTCTTTATTGTTATTGTTAATGTTGTTGCTTGATGTATTGTCCTTTTGTTGACGAACACGGCCTGTAGACAGGATGATCCACTCACTAAGTATTTATGATAATACTTACGCAACTCTATTCCAATGTGTTGCAGGTAACATAAATGTTCTTCCGCGGAAAAAGACCGAGAGAAGAGGCTGAGGAAGAGTTTAGGAAATTGGTGTTGACTTTCATCATGTGGTTGATCATGCATGAAAATTAGGATGTTAGTTTCATTTTAATAATGTAGCAAACCTGGTGTTTAGGTTGCTGAGGTTTATTTAATCATTTATTAGTTTATTTGGTTATTTGTTGAACTGGAATTTATTTGATTTAATTTATTATTTTCTTCTTTCGAAAATTTCCGCATCGTTTAATTTAAATAAAAAAAAAAGATTGGGTGTTTCATTTTGAGTTATTATTGTTACCTTCAAAATGTCGGCAAAGAGAGTGTTTGGACCACGAGAAGAGAAGGAAGCAACGACTGGAGCATTGTTGTCCTTAACTGTCGTACTCTTCAATATAGTTCCTTGTGGGTTTCTGTTCCATACTGACAAAATGTCATAACACCTTTAAACGAATATAATCAAAGACTGTTAATGGAAAAATTAAGTACTTACGGTGCGGAGAGAACGTAAGATCTGAATGCCATATAATTGGTATCATCTAACGCGCGTTGCCACCGGAATAGGACCAAGACCAGGAGTGTCAACATCAGTTACATGAAGGATTACTCCAACTGCACCCGCTGCTTTAGGTTCCATAACATTATCTGGAACATCGCACACAACGATCTTTCCCTGTACCATGTTCAGGCAACCGCTAGCGCAGCCCCTACGCATCAGTAAAAGAATGATATCCCCAAGGTGTTAAGTTTCTAGGAATTACTTAAGCCACAAGTTATGTCACTAGACATCACTTAAAGTAACAAGTTACCTTGCTAGCTCCTCTGTACAGTTGTTTGAAGCAGTTTTCCCATACGCCAAAGGATACTTCTTTCCCTTTAGGTCAAAGTCATTGATCGATCTTCCCTGTATGTTCATACTTTAATCACCAAGATTGAAGACAACAAATCAAAAATTCATATCTCGACTAAAACAAAGATAAAACTTTTTACCAGTATAGTCTTGCCATCTCCACTAACAACATTAGTAACAAACTTTCGATCAGTAGAGCCCGCAGCAACAGAAATGATCCAAGGTGCAAGGTTAGCCGCGTTTCCAAGTCCAGAGCCATCATTTCCGACAGCAGCTGTGGTAACAATCCCTTTGGTCATCGCGTGAAACGATCCAATAGCTACAGGGTCAATATCAACTTTGGTAACACCTCCTCCAATGGAAATGGTTATAACATCAACCCCATCGGCTATGGCATCGTCAAACGCAGCCATCATTCCTTCCGCGTTGCAACCTGCTGGCTCGCAAACTCTGTAAATAGCAATTCTGCCCAAAGGCAC
Source organism: Noccaea bulbosa (assembly GCA_900406535.1). Classification (NCBI taxonomy): domain Eukaryota; kingdom Viridiplantae; phylum Streptophyta; class Magnoliopsida; order Brassicales; family Brassicaceae; genus Noccaea; species Noccaea bulbosa. The sequence continues at coordinate 5,665 of OVBJ01000432.1, read as the reverse complement.
ACCGCCTCTTGCAGTTCCTTGTGCCACACCGTTCACACTCACTCCTTTTACTCTGTTTCCTGCGGCTGTTGAAGCCGTGTGTGACCCGTGAGAGTCTTTGTCCCTCGCCGAGTCCTGAACATAGTGTCGTGCTCCAATCACCTTCCTGTAGAATTTAGATTAGAATTGGTTAAACACCTGTATCTTTTGATCGTTTCGTGTCACGCAAGAAACTTGGGGAAGAGATTTGAAAAATGTTTGTTTACTTGTTGCAGGTGAAATTAGTTCCTCCTGCACAAGTTCCTTTCCATTTCTTTGGTATCGGGCCTATGCCTTGGTCTGAAAAACTCTTGGATTCAGGCCAGATTCCACCATCGATTACACCAATTATCGTATTGGTCTCGACATTAGGGACTTGCTTGCTCTTGTCACCAAGTCCCATGAACTCATAAGAGTTTGTAGTTTGAAGTTTATAAATGGTGTCTGGGAAAACCGAAACCACACCTTCCATGCCTTCGAACAACATATAACATCATCACCATCAAATTAACATTCATGCATGGCAAGGTTCATAATCAATTTATACATATGTTCATATAACTCACTAGCAAGCTTGTCTCTTTCAGATTCAGTGAGTTTGGCTGCAAACCCATTGAAGCTTCTTCCATAGCTTCTGACCAAATAATCTTCTACGGAGCTGTGGAACAAAAAGAAAAGACCAGTGATAAACGATGCCAGTAAAAAAACAAGAAACAAGGCTGAGAGCATTTGAGAGTCTTAACTAAACCTTGATTCGATAACTTCTTGAAGGATATTCTGATGGTGAGACATAGGAGAGTAAGAAGGTTTTGAAGGAAGAGCTCCCATGTAAGCAATATACACCTGCGTGCGTCAAAATGTTATAACGAATGAATTAGACCAATTTTACAAATTATGGTTTGAGGGACGAAAATAGCAATGACTTGCCTTTCTTTCATCCTCAATAGCTGTAGGAATCTGACAAAGGTTCATGAGAAGAACCGAGGAAAGACAGAGGATCAAGCCAAGGGAAGACATTTCCGAGACGTTTAATTGTTGATAAGAGTTCTCTCTAGGTGAAGCTGCTCATACATGGTTATATCTGTGTTTGATTTAGAGAGAAATTATATTGACAGTGCATTGATGTTGTAGATATTTATGAATTTGAATATGTGGATTGGTTATATTATTATATTTTATCTTATATGGCAAATTCTTTAATGGGAAAATCTGATTGATTAGTGTTTTATAGTTTTTATTTCATTACTTTTTTAAAGTAAATTGATTACTATACATATTTATATTTTAGGAGTCCATTTTTTATTTTTTTTGTAACTTTTAGTAAAAAATACTAGTAAGTACAGAAAATGGTTTTATATAGAGAATAAGATTCATCCTTAGTTAATGAAAATAAAAAATTCAATCCTTATTCTTTCTTCCACTAAATTACTTTCAGATTTTGTAAAGATATGTAGGAAGATATAACCATTTTAATAATTAATCATAAATGAATTTATTTTTATCATTTATGGTAAAAGTCTACCATAAACTTTTATCATTAATTTTTTGTAGGTTAATTTCAACTATATAGACTTTTTTTTTACTCTGTTGGTTAATTTCAACTATCAACCCCATAAGGCCAATATAGATATATAATGTCGTGTATATATATATTTACGTATTATGCCATTGACTACTATAATGGATGATGTATATACTCTATATATGTATCGTCCACAATATACTTTTTTTGAGCAATGTTCAATGTTTAGAACGCTAAAGAAGAAGCTGGAGAATACACATTGTGGACGTTAACGTTGAGGTTCATGTTCAACACTATTTCTCTTGCAGACTTGCAGTGCTATATAATTTATTGGGCAAACTCTCTTATTAAAAATTTAAAACTTTAAAACAACATGTTTTAGTAAAATCCCATGAAATACGCTATTTATTGTAAAACCAAGTTTATTTTCCATATCACTAATAACTAATCATTTTTAGATATTTCCTGGACCACCATAATAAATTACACGACCCATCTCAATGTCTTTATCTAGAGTTTGCCTGACGCCATAACCTCGAGTATTATCCGAAAACTCTTCGATATAATTCACTTGTTGATCAAATTGAAAATTTCCGTCAAGTATGGAAATACGTTTGATATATGCATCGTAAAGTCTTTCTCCAGTTGGAAAATATCCAAACCCCAGTTGAGGACTTGGCAGCCATGCGCTGAACACTTCTCCTCCCCACTCAACTCAGTCTCCAGAGCTTTGTCGAAACCTCTGCGACGGCCAAAATCCGATTTGTTCTGGTTTTCTACCTAACAGCAACCACCAATTCTCACTTGCGTGGTCCTTTCAGAAAATATATAGCACTATAACTAACACAGGGTTGTAACTATGGATATTGAATTATGAATCATATTGACTACTAACAATATACTTGTAATTAGGGATGACATTTATAATTATACTGGACCAAATTATATCAAATTAACCGTATTAATTTTTCTAACTCTAATAACAATTTAGCGTAATTACTCTAAAAAATAGTATATGATGATAATGAAATAGAAAATGCCGTAAATAAAGACCTTGATAAGACCGAAGGTTGTAGAGTAACCTTCTTTAGCACGAATAGACACTGGGCTCAATGCCATACCAAGTGGAAGATCTTGACGAACGCTTATCATGCCGACCTCGCAATGACTATTGTAACATGATTTTCCACCTGCCTGTAACATCAATATATATACATACATATATATATATATATAATCATGTTACATTATAAATACATTAATATATTCTACTTAACTTTTACAATCCAGTTTACTAGCATGATATGATTGAACTCTTACTTTTGTATAGACGTAGATCCGAGGTTTGTGGTCTTTGTATAATGCTGGATTTACCTGAATTAGTGCATATATTATATATGCAGTTTAGTTATTTATTAAACAACATAAATAATACATAACGTTGGTTATAGAACGCGATTAAGTGACTTACTACTATACCGGCTTGAATGAAATCATCTCCGATCTGAAAGTGAATCCGAGAAGCACTGAATTGGGTAGGCTTAACCTGAGGAGCAGTTATACAAAGATCCATTGTTGCTCCATTGTAGCGCATTCCTATGTCCTTCGTTCGACCCACCGCATACTAATAATCAAACATACTTTTTTTTTGAACAACATCTCAATTAGATTAAGATTAAGGAAATACAACTGGAAAACGAAGAGATGAATAGTAATCTCGCGCAGCATACTTTGCGAGTGTATCAGCTTCACGATTTGCAGTTCTTGGAATGAAGATAAAAGAGATAGAGGTAAACAACGATGCAAGTGAATTTAAATCGAAAAGGAGACTGTAAATCTCCTTGATTTTCTCTTGCGCTGTTAAGGCTCGGATTAGATCCTGAGCGTCTGACCTGATTTGCAGGTTGAGGAATCCCAATTCCAGTGCTTGTAGCATGGCCAATTTGATTGCCAGAGCTTCCGCCATGATCGGAGAACTTACGAAGGGTTCCGCAGAATTGCCGGAGAAGAGCTGTGTCTCCTTGTCTTTAAAAGTCCAACCCATTCCTGCAATTTTTGTATCTGGGTTCCAGGATCCATCTGTGAACGCTGTGATTTTTCCATTGTAGATTTCATAAGGCCTTGCTGGATTGACTTTGGATGTTTCAGGTTTCTCAAGGATTTGCGCCATTTGCCATTCTTTGGCATCTACAATTGCTTTGAGGATTGTTTCTTCTGGGGAAAACGGGTGTTCCTCGAAGATTAGGTGATTCCTGGATGACCAAATAGCCCAGCAAACCCATGGGAAGAGGGGTCCCGCATTGATTCCCGATGGTGGTAAGCAGATTTGGTTTTTGTATTGGAGAAAGGTGCTTATGAAGTCCAAGATAGTAGTTGCATCTAGAGTTTCTGTTGTTGGGGCCAGCTTCCAAGTTTCCCGAGCAAAATCACAGAGGAAGAATATCAAAATTACTAATAATCAAACATACTAAATTACTAATTATCATCATAAATATATCAAAATTTTACTTTGAGAGTTAGGTTAATTAATTAAAAGTAGCATCTTACATGATGTTGGTCGGAAATCGGAATGGACAACATTATTAGGACCATAAGTGGTAGTGTTCCAAGAACCATGAGGTTTATATTTATCGTCTAACGAGTTTAATGCCAAGATGTCGTCTTTGGTGACTCTTCTTATAGGTAGGTACCGTACCAATGGGACAACCCACACCATTTTCCCATAAGTGACCAAATACATTATTGTTTGTTTTTCTTTCTCTCATCCCCTTCGATATTGGACGCATCTAAGATATGTCCAAAACCAGAAAAAAAAAAAAAATTACGTACTATCGTTCGGGATTTATGATTCAAAGAATACACATATAGAGAATGTATCCATAAATGTACCTTGTAATGGTAAGTGTGATTTTTCATAGAAGGGTGATCAAATGCTGGTTGCTTGAAGAAATCCACACATCCGTATAGTTCTCCATGGATAGTCTATCATTTGTAGCCATAATTAAATATAGATCTTAATATATAATTTAGTTTATGTATATATAAACTAACCTTGATGATCTTGACAGCGGGCTTGTTGATAGACTTTAGTTTCTTCTCAATTTCTAGATCTTCAAATGTAGACAAGCTCTTGGCTTCGATACAGCCATAGTTATGACTTGTAACTATGTGACCAAAGATGTAACACATCAAGAACACCCACATCATTGGCGCTTCCATTTTCATCAACAAAGAAAAAGAGTGAGAGAGACTTGATTGATTTTGAAAGGATGAAAGCTAGATGTTTTAAATATAAATTGTAACGTCGAGGAGTCTGGGAAAGGAAAGATTTGGGGTATAATCAATTCAAAACCGTTGACCAAATTTTTTGGAGAGATTTTGATGGGGATATATGGAGGTAATGATAAATTGGAATGGAGTAACCTTCGAAAGTTATATAATAACTCATATAACCTTTAAATTTTTCAGAAGCTAAAAAAAAAGGGTAAAAAGATATATAAAACTTTCTGTAATAAGACTGCCATTTACGTTTTAATTGAGTTAAACCAAAACCAACGTATTAAACCAAAAACCAAAAATTAATCTAAACCAAAAGTTATTTAAATAATAAATAATAAATAATAAATAATAAATAATAAATAATAAAGAGGGAATTGCCAAATATAGACCAAAACATGAATTTTACTAGGAGACTATACCACAACAAAAATCAATTGCAAAACTAACCTCTTGTACAGTAAAAAAGACTCCACACCCCCTTATGAACAAACAAAAAAACGCATGTTTTGATTACGATTTTAACCTCCAGACGATGTGGTCTACCGGTTAGGTCTACCGGATAGACAAACTTGGAGATCTACCTATTAATAACATTTTAAATTTTAATTAACAATTAAATAAAAAATAATTTGACAACAAAACCTATATGAATAATTAAAACATATACATTATCATCTACCAAAAATATGAATGCATACAAATGAATCATTTATAGATAAGCAAAGATATTTAGGTTAAAATCTATAAAATCGATTGAAGTCTACCGAGTAAGTCTACTATATCATTAAATATTAATTTTAATTATACAAATTGTAAAAAAATATTTTGATGAAAATGTTTTATACA
>OVBJ01000431.1:0-57023 GCA_900406535.1 Noccaea bulbosa | reverse complement strand
CAAAGTAAAACTATATATATATATATATATATATATATATATATATATATATAAATGACTTTCCTTGTTATGTACATTTTGAATCGATTAATGCTTTTCTTTCTTGGTCATATTAGGGAACAAACTTAGAGCTCATTAGCGTAAAGAAATACAACAAGTCCACATGTTGTGCTCCTTGCCTTTACTACATTACTTTGGAAGCCATGGATCCAGCTACCAATTCGCCTCTCACTTTTCAGACCAAAGTTCAGGAACTTAAGTATGGCCAAATGGCTTTGGCGTGCGATATCGCTAGACCTCTAGGTAATTACGTGAAGCATTAACTAATTGTGTGTATATATATATATATAAAAAATAAAGTCACTTAAAAAAAATTGCTCATCTTACCAACATAGGTGATATCAAGAGAAGCAGCGAAAACTCAAAGCGATGTCGCCTGGTAAGATTAAGACCAACATGCACTCACTTTGCCTTGACTTTTGCTTTCGCTCTTGCTCATGAGTCATGATTTTTTTTTGCATACAAGCTGGAGAAATCAGAGGTGCAAGAAAATAACGACTGGATTCGTCTCTACTTGGAACTTGCTATTGCCACGACGAATAGGAGCCGCGTTGAGAACCATGATCTGTCCGACTTAAAGATTATAAAAGTGGCTGTAGATACAAGTAGACAAGATGTGGAAGAGGGACTCTAGGACTCGAAGCTTTTTGCAGTTGTCTACATAACGTACAAGGACTCGTGGGAGGATGCTCGACTTGGTAAGCAGCATGCAGTTGATCGCCTAGCTACAGTCAGAAGAGCCTCTAATGAATTCTATGGATCATTCACTCTAGTGGGCCAGACCAGAGAAATTATACCAAAAAAGAAGCTGAGGACTAAGCAACTTGGTTTTACTAAAATGTGGCGGCGGTTATACTCCTAGGCGGCTCAAGGCATATAAAGACGGCTTGTCTCGTCGTGTGCACAAGAAAAGATCCATGACAGGACCTAATGCCCTTTAATCTCCTGTTCGGAAAATAATGTAAGCTCATTTTTTTTTATGAAACACATTTCTGTTCTGACTCACTGTTGTTGACTTGATTTGAAGCTTTTATTTTTGAATATTAAAAATCATAATTTTAATTCGAGTAAAAGAAAAAAGTTAAAAAAATTCATCTTTCTCTTTCTCTCGAGTTAATATTGTAAACTCGTATGTCAAACTCAAATGCAAAAGGAAAGCAAAATTGTAAACTCGTATGTCAAACTCAAATGCAAAAGGAAAACAAAAATTTCGTTTGTGTTCATAATCTTGCAATAGAATTTAGCAGTGATCTATTCGGCTTTATATTTAAAACAAATAATCAAATATTACTCAAATTTGGGCTTACTGATTATATTAGATAAAAGAAAAAAAATTGTTTGGATACAAGAATAAGAGATAAAACTGTGCTGGATACAAAAATTCTTTTTTGTGCTTATTATAACTTACAAAATAAATTTTCATATAATTTTTACTTAGAAAAAAAAAAAATCCAAAAGTTTAATGGAATATCAATACAATTTTTGGCATTCTCCTGTGTTCATTGTAACTTACAAAATAAATAAATAAACTATTATATTACTCCAAGACTATTACCCTTCAACTTACAAATCATTATTAAACATCTAAATTCTCTTAATATATAGAGAATTGGATCAAGCAAAAATCGATGTCCGGGAAACAGAGTACATTCCATGTAGCGGTGAATAAATTAAGAGAATCAAGGGCATAGAGATATGTGATATTATGCAAAACTATATATTTGAAAGTCAGTCCCTAACCAAGCAAATGAGAATTAAAATGTGGATGTTATTTAAGTTAAATTATTAATCATAAACCTATAATTTTTTATAACATTTTTCTTAAACAATAACAACAGAAAAACTCGCGCGTATACGCGGGCATTAGTCTAGAAAACGTAAACGAAAAGTGAAATTGTGATACGTGGCAGAGTTATTGAAAGATTTTCCATTGCTACACCAAAAAAAACAATGCATAGTGCTGTTAGAGAGCTCTCTACAAAGACACATACACACACACAAAGTATACAACAGTCGTTTTTAGCAAAAAAAAAAAAAAAGTATACAACAGTCGTACCCGTACATACATATATTCATCAGCCCTCTAACATCATTGTAATTTCACATCAAAAGAACTCGGTAAGTATTATTGTTATAGTCTTTACATTTCCATAATTTTCTAAAACTTACTAACAAGTGACCACTGTTTTTTTTGTTCCCCTTCAAATTAAGAAAATGAATTGTTTGTTTTTTACAAAGAAAATAATTATTTGATGCCACATCAGAGTTCAACAAACAAATCATAAATGAAATCACGAAAGTTGCCCCAACCGTAAAATATCTCTCTTTCTCTTCTTTAATCTGACACCTACCTACATACGTTTAGTCGATATACTATGACACCGCATGTTTTTTTCTTTTCTGATGCCATAAATGTTAGTTTTGTGTTAAGATTTTATATAAAAGCAATAAAACACTTGTACCAAATTTTAGAACCGCTAAACATTTAGTAAATAAAATCTAGACAAACTATACTATATTTCATTTAACATCTTGATTGGACCATTTTAACCTAATAATCGTATCAATCACATCTATACTGATTTCATCGATCACACCAACTGCAATTCTATATTTCGTTTAATTATATGACTCTGTAAATAGGTTAAATCTTAAAATTCTCAACAGAAATTACCCCCAGTCTATTTCGTAGGACCCCGTTAACCCATTTCTTTTGATTCTTAACGATTGCAAGACTCTGCCATATCAGAATTCAGAAGTCAATAGAGAGAGTCTGGCTAAGAGGTCCTAACAGCATTAAATCACCAATAAAAGACTATGTGTAGTAATTTATTTTCATTTACTATAGAGTCTAATATACATACTTATGTACGCTATATTATTGTTTTATCCGAATCAAGTTCGTGTATTGTAAGACGCATTACAAATACAATACATAATTTATTCGACACAAAATTGGACCGTTCAAACAAAAATTAGGACCGTTCAAACAAAAACAAATCCGACACAAAATTAGGGAATCATCAAACGATCTACAATGATTAGGCCATTGACAAGCTGATACGTGACATTAAAACCAATCATCAAACGATCTACAATGATTAGGGAATTTTCAAACTTATTCTTGATTCGGCTTGCATTGTAGGGGAAAGGTTAAAGCAAATGAATTTAGTTACAAAACATAAGATTAACTAATAAGACGAGAGAACTAGTTACTTATCAAGAAGCATCATTGAAACAAAAACTACCAAGAAGATAAATAATTTACTCTACTTTTCCCTAAAATTTCATAATACAACAACAGAAGATCATCACAAGCGAAATGGCATCTTAAAATTATTTTCCTTCATACTTGTCCATGATTTTCTCTTCCTATTATTTGTTGTTTTCTCAGGAACACTCTCCGGCTCCATCGGTTTCTTACTTTTGGATCTTCTGATTCTCTTATCCCTCTCCAAGGTAAGCATTGGCTTCGGTGTATCGACAACACTATTCTCCACACGATCATTCTCACTTCTTTCAGGTGAAGAAAGGATGTTACTTTGAGTTTCTTGCCTCATCATCATCTCTTTCTTGACCTTCTTAGAGGGGGTTTTTGGTTCGGAGAAAAAACCGGCCCAACGTGTGCCTCTAGTTGGTTTAATATGGGCTGGCTCATGTTCCGGTCACTTTTGCTAATTTTCCTTTTTTNTTTTTTTTTTTTTTTTTTTTTTTTTTTTTTTTTTTTTTTTTTTTTACTTTTGTGTCAGAAGGCTGTGAATATTATTACGAGATATCAAGCGACTAGAGCGAGAAGCAAGTCGATTGTGCTCTCTTTCTCTCTTTGGTTGAATCTTTTACGCTAAGTTTCCTTTTCTTAAATACCCTAATTAGAGTGTGCTCTTGTTTGTTCGCCATGGAAGAGGACGGCAAGATAAACAACATGTTTCTCTCTTGTTTCCGAGTGTTGAAGAAAACCCTAACCAGGTTTTGCCTTTGTTGTTTCCCGGTTGGAGCCAAGTTGCCGATCCCTGGCAAGAGAAACATACTAATTACAAGTGCTCTGCCTTACGTCAACAACGTCCCTCATCTCGGAAACATCATCGGATGTAAGTTTTTCAATCCTTCCTCTCTTCTTTCTTATAGTTTAGGTTTTTGAGGTTCTTTGGTGGGTTTGTGTGTGTTAATTTTCTTAATTTTCAGGTGTTTTGAGTGCTGATGTATATGCTAGATACTGTCGTCTCCGTGGCTACAATGCTATATATATATGTGGTACCGATGAATATGGGACTGCAACTGAGACCAAAGCTCTTCAGGAGCATTGCACCCCAAAGGAGATCTGTGACAAGTACCATGCAATCCATAAACAAGTTTATGACTGGTTTGATATAAGCTTTGACAAGTTTGGACGAACTTCAACTCCAAAACATACAAAAGTGTGCCAAGCAATTTTCAAGAAGCTGCGGAAAAACAAGTACTTCTTTCAGAGGATACCACAAAACAGGTGAATGCTTTTTCTGTTTCTTTTTATACTCGAATCCATGTTTAGGTTTAGCCATCCATATCTATGTTGTTTCTTGAATCCCAAGTAATTGTGTGTCCCATTGTGTCTTCAGTTTTACTGCGATACATGCAACAAGTTTTTAGCTGATCGTCTTATTGAGGGCTCGTGTCCATACGAAGGATGTAACTATGATTCCGCTCGTGGAGATCAGTGCGACAACTGCGGAAAGCTCATGAAAAATCCTACTGAGCTCAAAGATCCGAGGTGCAAGGTGAGCTATATGTCTTATCTTCGGCTTAAATTTCTCTTATATTGAAATGATTTTGAATACTTATAATGGCTTATCTCTCAAACAGGTCTGTGGAACCACACCACATATTCGCGAGACAAACCACATCTTTATCGAGCTTCCGTTGCTGAAAGACAAGTTGGAAGAGTATATTAAGGAGACATCTGTTAGTGGATCTTGGAGTAACAATGCTATGCAAATAACAAAGTCATGGCTCGAAAAGCTTGACAAGAGATCCATTACAAGGGATCTAAAGTGGGGAGTTCCTGTCCCACGTGAGGGATACAAAGACAAAGTCTTTTACGTTTGGTTTGATGCTCCTATTGGTTACGTCTCGATCACGTCATCATACACATCCAAATGGGAGAAGTGGTGGAAGAATCCAGAGAATGTGGAGCTTTATCAGTTTATGGGGAAAGACAATGTCACATTCCACACTGTGCTCTTTCCCTCTACGCAGCTTGGAACTGGTGAAAATTGGACAAAGATGAAGACAGTCAGTGTTACTGAATACCTAACCTACGAAGGCAAGAAGTTCTCAAAGAGTAATGGTGTTGGAGTGTTTGGTAATGATGTGCAAGATACAGACATACCTGTCGAAGTATGGAGATACTATTTGCTCGCGAACAGGCCTGAGACGTCTGACACAAAGTTTTCATGGGATGATTTGCAAGCGAAACTGAATGGAGAGTTGGTGAACAATTTAGGAAACTTTGTTTATAGAGTTTTGAGTTTTATAGCAAAGCCTGAGAATACAGGTTATGGTTGTGTCGTCCTGATGCTCATGGTGCTGAGTCTCATCTTCCAACGTTGTCACTGAGTGTAAAGATTGGAGAGTTGGTAGAAGAGTATGTTGAAGCCATGGAAAAGGTTAAGCTAAAGCAGGGGCTGAAAACTGCAATGCAAATTTCGATGGAAGGGAACGGATACTTGCACGTAATTAAACAAACTATATATTAGCTTTTATTTGACTTTGTTCAATCTAAATAAGTTATAGCCAAAACTATGCTCTGTTTTTTGTTTCTTGTAGGGAAACAGATTTTGGACACTTTACAAGGAAGATAAACCTTTTTGTGATATTGTTATAAGAACAGCTGCTGGTTTAGTACACCTTGTTGCACAATTGTTGGAGCCTTTCATGCCATCTTTTTCTCGTGAGGTAAAGCTTTTTGACTTTTGACTGATTGTTTTGTTATTGGATTAACATTGAATTCAAGAAGAATGATGCCAAGTGTTGTCACTTGCGTGTTTCTGTAGGTATTTAGACAGCTAAATTTGGCTCCACATTTTTCACTCTCCGAGGTATCACAAGCAAGAAGACCATGGGAGATTCTGCCTCCCGGCCACATGATACAGCAGACCCCTCAGCCACTGTTCAAGGCATTGGTATATTCATTGCATTAGCTCTAATATTATCATCACATTGGCTTGTTGTATGTTATAATAGCATTTGGATGATTAATCTTTGTGAAATTATGTGATTACAGAAAGATGAAGAAAGGAAACAGTACAGAGAAAAGTTCACTTGAAGTCAAGGCTATGGAGGCAGAAGCAGCTGAATCTTGTGGAGCAAAATTACTGTAGGATTTTTTGTGTTTTTTTCACATACAAGAAAGCACTTTTACAACATTTGTTTACCAATCAGGCTCTAAATATATATTATTTTCTCTCTTAAATACACCCAAAAAAAGAAGAAGTCAAAACTCAAAACTCACTTTTCTTTCTCTCAGAAAAAAAAAAATAATATAAATGAAAAACTATAGACTATATATGTATATTTAGAAAAACCCAAAAAGACAAATGTAATTATTATTATATATTATATATTGAGAAGGAGAGAAATTTGTACATTCTTGTAAATATCCGGTCCTGAGAGTATTGGTTCTTAGCTCCTCTTGGCATTCTTGAGATTACGTACAGTCATGACAAGTTGTTGTCTCTCACCTTCAACTTCTGCAAATCTTAGACTTATCTCTGAATATCTCTCTTGCATCTCCTTCAACTCCATCTCCATCAATCCATTTTGCTCTATTAGCCACGCTACTTCTTTTACCAAATCTCCAAGATCATCATCACTGTGTAGCAAACAAACAAAAAACACAATCAGAAATTATCGATCGCTATTTTCTTCTGTTTGTAATATTGATTCATGAACATACATCGTACCTCTTGTTCGATGACAATACTTCTCTGTTTTGCAAAGCAATAGCTTCTGGACAGAGCAGAAATTCTCCGGTCTGTTCATAAAACAAACCAGAGTTATGTTCTAATGAATTAANCTTCCAAAGCCTGTTCCTTTAGTTTGATTTGTTCCTGGATTACATAAAACTATTGGCATCAACAAACAAAACATTTAGCTACAATAATGAGACTCTTACTCTTATTTAGACATATACCTCGAGCAGTTTTATTCTTTCTTCGTTAGCCATTTCTTCTTCCTCCTTCTTCAGCTCACTTCTGTCTTTCTCTGTGTTCCGTATTTGTATAGATGCCTCGACTTCGATTCTTGATTTTCTCGTTTCTTCCAATTCAAGTCTCAAGATCTCAATCTCATCCTTCTGCCTTGTGATCTCCTGTCTTAAATCTGCATTGACATCTTCTTCTTGCCTCTTCTGATTCTCTAGATGCTTGGATTTCTCAAACATTCTCTCCATCTTTTCCGAGAGCTCGTTGAGTTTTGCTTCATACTCTACTCTATTTGCTTGGAGTTCGTCGTTAGCGTTCATGAGTAGTTCTTCTAGCTGACGCTTCTGCATGCGAAGGTCCTGTGTTTCTTTCATTGCTTTCTTAGTCATCCTCTCATTTGCTGCAAACGTAGAAGACATCTGCTCAGAGATTCTCTTGAACTCATCCTGGATTTTCTCTGCTACACAAGCATTTCTCCACCTCGTCTTCCTCAGAGCTTCTTCGGCTTCGATAGCTCTCTGCTCTTGCTCAACTTTACCACGTGTGACAGCTTCGACATCTGCCTCAAAGATCTGAGCCTGTCTCTCCATTTCTCCCTCCATGCCCTCGATCTGCGTTTCAAGCTCTTTGATGCGGCACAAAGACTTAGAGAAATCCTCTGACTGCTTCTTCAGCTTAGCTTCTAGGCTCTCTACTTGATTCTCAAGCTCGGTCACGTTTACAAGAGAAGACGAGCACTCATATTGCATCTTCAACTGTTCTTGCACTTGGCTCTGCTCTAGCTTGTACGAGATATCGTGGTTTTCTTGCTTAAGTATCTCGTAATCCAGAGAAAGCTGCTCCACCTGTATCTCAAGGTCTTCTTTGTCTCGTTTGTAGATCTCTATCTCATTGTAGAGGTCAGTGATCCTTCGCTCAAGAACGTGCGCTTCTTTCGCATCCATGTGTCCCTTCACGAGCTCATCCAATGCCTTTTGATCCTCATCATCTTCGTCTGTCTCACTTGTGCAAGACCTTCTTCTCCTCGATTCTTCAATGTTGTTCTCGCATGGTCTTGGCCTAGGAACATCGACTGCCCTTTGACGTCTTTGCTGCCCCAACATTGCTTCAAGATCTTGCACAGCAAGGATCAGCTCGTTGTTCGATTCTTGCGTCTTCTCAAGCTGTAACCTTAGATTGGAATTCAGATCCTTCTCATAATCAAGCTCTTCTAAAACAACTTGTGGATCACTTCCTTCAAACTGCAACTTGTTCCTAACTTTGGCCTCCTCTTTTCGCCTGTCAGATGCTTTAACACTCTCACAATCTGCCTTGAGTGAGTCTCTCTCTTGCTTCAGGCTAGTCACTTCCCTCAGAAGATCCTGACTTCTTTTGGTCTCTTTAACAATCTGTTTCCTCAGGCTCTGCAGCTCCAACTCCGAAAGATCCGCTCTCCTTGCCAGAGCAACGAGCTCGGCTTTGAGCTTATCTACCTCGTCATCCGAGGAAGTCCTTGTGGTGGTGTCTCTCCGGTTGGTGGTATCATTCGAGCTATTCATGGAGTCATCAGTGCTGATTCCTTGATCAGAACTTCCTGACCACTCGGATTCTGATACATGAGGCTCTTCATATGCATTAGTAACCGAATGCTGATGCATCATAGTTTGGTGATTCTGCTGATTGAGATCTCCTCTGCTTCCAACTTCTTCCATTTCAGAGACACTGTCAAAGCTCGACAGCGTGCTGTCGGATTCAATCGATGCTCGACGCCTCAATTCAGCTATCCGGGAAGCTTTACCAAAGAGGCCTTCCTATAAGAGCGTATGCAAATGACTTCAGAAATCTAAGAATATATATGGAAAAAGAGATTCTACCTCTTGTGAGTGGCTTTCATCTGCTTCAATGCTCAACTGTGATTTCAAATCTTGGCTCTGTGGCCTTTTCACCAGACTATTGTTTTCTTTCACAACTCTGCAAGAGCACACAGACAAGACAGAGACTTTCCAATAAGAACACTTGACCACAGAAAGAAAACTCATAAATAGCAGCCAGAGACAAGTTTCTTGTACCTTTGCAGATCCACATTTTGTAGCTGCCTTTGTATTGATACCTGATAAATGAAAATTTCGAATCTCAGTATCATTCAAAAGACAAAGAAACAAAAATCTTGTGAGCTCGCTGCTCATGACAAACATAAATGCAAGAGAGAGAGAGAGAGAGAGAGAGAAAGGAAGAGATTTACGTGCAAGATTGCTTTTGAATTTGAATTCTGGAGAGGAAGAGAAACGTTGCAAGTCTTAATTGCATCGACATAATCAGCAAAGTCAATCGAAGTCTCTCCCACCAAACCGGACTTTGTAGATCCCTGCAAAAAAAAAAGATAACAACTTTCAACAACACCGAAATCTCAGAGATCGCTAAATAAGTTTTTTATTTTTCTCTCACCGTAGTTGAGACAATTAGATGATAGATTCTGTGATTAACTTTCCCAGTCTTCACATCCTGAAGAAACTTCACCGTCTCGTACACCGGAGATTCCCACCGACAGTGACCGTCGAGCACCATTGCCTTCTCTGCCTTTCCCGTCGACTTTCCAACATCTCCGGGAACAACAGAGATCGTTAATCCCTCCGCCTTTAACTGAGTCACCTGAAAAAAACAAAAAAAACAAAAAAAACCAAAATCAATCACACTAATCTAAAATCCAAATTCCAAAATCCCAATTCTGTTTTTTTTTTTTTTTTTGGTAATTCTTTAAAGCTGAAAGTGAAATTCACTGTTTTTACAGGTCATATCAAATGTCAGATTGACTATTTTCTGTTTTCCCCCGATTTCTAGAAATTCCAAAATCCAAGCAACGATCCTCGCCGTTTGCTCCGTCGAGAGAGATAAAGTCGCCGCCAAAATTACATAATCGGGAAAAAAAAAAGAGAGAGTACAAATTACCTGAGTCGCATGAAACTGCAACTTGAAAACGATTTTGATCTTGTTTTTCTCGCTCCGCCATCTCGCTGACTTAAACATCTTCTCACCGTCGATTATTTGATCGCCGCAGAAATAGAATTGCTCACCGGAGCTCCGGGCATTCTCGCTGGAAACCAGCCATTTCCAACGAACACTCTTTCAGTTCAATGTAGAGCAATTGATTATCACAAATGGGTAGAAGAACACATCATCAGTAAGCAAACTACTACTACGAGTCGACTCAGTGAATCGGAATGAGTTTATAACTCCGATTACGTCAAGAGGAAGAAGACGCGAGCGTTGAGCTCCACTAGTGGAATTTTTATAAATGGGACAAAAAAAAAAATGAAAAGTAGATCTACATTCTAAAGACAGACATTTACTTTTGTTTTTGTTTATACAATAATTAAGCGAAAATTATTTTTGTATCACCGAACGGAAGAAATAATTAGTTCATCGATTAACGTCAATTAATTAGTTCTTTTTGTGGTTTTATCCAAAAAAATAGGCTCAGAGTTGGCAAACGATTCTGTTCTGTTCTCTAGCGCAATAGAATAGGTTTAGGTTTTTAATGTAAAATAAAAAGTCAAAGCTATTAAATTCGTATAACGTTGCTTATAGTGTAATACAGTGTCGTAAATTTGTTTATCATTTTTTTCTTTCGTTTCCCATCTTTTCCAGCATTTTTTCTGGATTATGGTTTCAGCCATTGTTATGACAAGATCATAAGTCTCTAATTATGATAATTCTTCCGCTAATGACATTAGAATACTAGTGAATTTCACATGTTTTAGCTTCTTTTTCTCAAATAACATATTAACATCGATTAGTAATCCCCATACTTAAAACATACTTAGCTATAAACTGAGAAATAAAAATACTTTATGTATAAACAATTGTACCGACAGGTATTTATGGAAACAAGATCTTACAATAATCGATTATTAAAATAATAAATCTTACGCTCTACTGAAACGGTACGCACCACAATATTTGTTCCATATAATAGTGGGAATTTATCTTTATTTATTTATTTTAAATGATTTTTTATTAATAAAGCTGCATGTATTGAGTGGAGGGAACAGAGTGACCAATAAGCATTTTTTATATGAATAGTGACAAATAGTTATTGCAACGACGTATTTACCCTCTAACTGCTGGTAGAATATAATTTTCATAGCTTGTGCAAGTAAGGTTTATATGGTCAATTACATAAATGTGTGCATGATCGTTTGGTACAATAAAAGGCAACGGTCATTTTTTTCCTCGGACGAAATAATCAACTTTTTTTTTCACTTACAATCATCATTTTTTTTTTTTTTTTTTTGGTATCTACAATCATCATTTTTTAACAACTTTTGGATTAATCATCACTATTTATGTATTTATCTGAGAGAAGCCACAAACATCTTTTATGTTGTTCAACTTCAAACGACATAGAAACATTTTCGTCATTTAGATATGTGGGATTTTTTGCCACTCCGCCTTTTATTTTAATAAGACAGTTAATTTTCATCACATTTAATTTCATCGTTCGACATAGAACATGCGAAAAATTTATAAACTATGTGACATCAAAACCTGAAGAGTTATTATATTGTCTTTCGCTGTACATTCCAAACATTTGTGGGGTATTAAAGCAGCTGTATTTTTTTGTTAGCTTACCACAAAATCAGCTTAAAATGACGTACAACTAAAGAAAAGAACAAACAGATAAAAATTTCTAATTTTTTATGTAATTCAGAGAGAAGCCTTTGAGATACTACCAAAAACTGTCCATTATTGAAAGATTTTCCATTGCTACACAAAAAAAAAGAAAAAACAATTCATAGTGCTGTTAGAGAGCTCTCTGACAAAGTTCACACATACACGCACACACAAAGTATATAAAACAGTCGTACTCGATATATGATTAATCATCAGCCCTCTAACATCATTGTAATTTCACATCAAAAGAACTCGGTAAGTATTATTGTTATAGTCTTTACATTTCCATAATTTTTTATAACTTACTAACAAGTGACCGCTGTTTTTTTTTTGTTCCCCTTCAAATTAAGAAAATGAATTGTTATTTTTTTTACAAAGAAAATAATTATCTGATGCCATGGATCAGAGTTCAACAAACAAATCATAAATGAAATCACGAAAGCTGCCCCAACCGTCATATACCTAACTGCTGCGTAAAAGATCTTCTTTCTCTGCTTTAATTTGACACCTACCTACATACGTTTAGTCGATATACTACTATGACACCGCATGTTTTTTTCTTTTCTGATGCTATAATATAAATATTAGTTTTGTGTTAAGATTTTATATAAAAGCAATAAAACACTTGTACCAAATTTTAGAACCGCTAAACATTTAGTAAATAAAATCTAGACAAACTATACTATATTTCATTTAACATCTTGATTGGACCATTTTAACCTAATAATCGTATCAATCACATCTATACTGATTTCATCGATCACACCAACTACAATTCTATATTTCATTTAATTATATGACTCTGTAAATAGGTTAAATCTTAAAATTCTCAACAGAAATTACCCCCAGTCTATTTCTTAGGACCCGTTAACCCATTTCTTTTGATTCTTAACGATTGCAAGACTCTGCCATATCAGAATTCAGAAGTCAATAGAGAGAGTCTGGCTAAGAGGTCCTAACAGCACTAAATCACCAATAAAAGACTATGTATAGTAATTTATTTTCATTTACTATAGAGTCTACAATATACATACTTATGTACGCTATATTATTGTTTTATCCGAATCAAGTTCGTGTAAGCTGCATTACAATACATAATTTATTCTTCTTTGTTAAACTATCACGTGTATTATCAAAATAATATTATAAAATTTAAAAATATATTGATCGCATGCTTTCGTACAAAAAAAAAAAATTCAGCCTTTCAAATCTAGATGGATAAATAGATAGAGAAAGTCTAGCACTAGCACCTCAACATGACAAGTGCCAAATCTCATCGACGGAATTTGCTTCAAATATATATGAAGACAATTAAATTCTTAGCTGGTGGCTTGAGAAATAAGATAAGTATCATTCAGCAAATAATTCTTCTTTTCAGTCCTTTCTGACTTTGAGCATGTGAAAATGAAAGAGACATTTTCCTTTGCTTTATAAAGCATAAATCCTCATGTGATTATGAATGAATATAGAAATTGTTATTTTTCTTTCCTGTAAAAATACAATCATGAATTTCTCACATGAATATGTATATGTTACGTCATAGAATTGTCACTACTCTACTCTGTAGATAAAAAATGGTTTTAAATATAAAGACTAATCAATTAATCATATCATGATGTAACAAAAGATATGAAAATCGTAAAATTGTTCCTAGGCCAGTAAAAGATAGTAAGTTTTTTTGTGTGAGTTGTTTCCTTCTCAAGTAAAAATTGTCAACATGAATGCAGGCAGCAAAACACAAAGAACGAATAATACTCTAATGTCTTTTTCCGTTTCTTTAAATGCTTATATTTGTTACAGATACATATTGAACGAATACTCTAATATCTTACTATACTATATATATATATTGAATCTACCAACAAATCTAATAAGTACAGTGAAAAGATTGATTATTGGAAAGAAAAAAAGAAAAAAGGCTGTGAAATGATTACCAGCATATCAAGTAGTGCTCACATGAGCGACAACCTAATGTCCCACGTGAACCGCCTTTACTCCATTTTTTTGAGCCAACTCACCGGTTCGGTTTTCTTATAACCGATTTATTCAGATATCAGGCTCAACGTTATGTTTTGATTTTAGGGTAAAAGATCTATCTCATGACATCAGTACAAAATGGGTTCGCGATTTCCACTATTGGGCCTATTAAATGGGCTAGTATCAAACCCACTTATAGATTTGTAGGAGCATATCAGTGACGATGCCTAACTAATAGTAATGGTAACAAGTTAATCAAAATTCAAAAATCCTAAAGAAGAGATTGATTATTGACACCAAGCAATATTCAAGTTCAAAGTTGGGAAAATAAAAAGGCTACAAGAGAAATTCAGACAAAGTTATGAGATTATTAAAGGCATGAAACGAAGCAAAGAACCGAGTTGGTTCTTCTTTTCTACTCAAAAGTCTTCGTCGTCTTCAATCTCCTCAAACTCAGAATCATTCCCAGACTCACTCTCCGAGTCACTCAGCACATACCTCATTTGCTTCCGATTTGCTCTCAGAGGCCTCGCTACCTTTCCCGCCACAACACTCTCGCTACTCTCTCCTTCCTCCACCGTACTGTTGTTGTTAGAAGTAGTAGCTAACCTCGCCACTACAGAACCACTCTTCTTGTTGAACGGCGAAGATCTCATCTTCCTTACTTTCTTCACCGGAGACACACCAACAACAGCCTCCACGGCCACTGGCTGCTTCTTGCTCGCCGCTGGTCCTCGCTTTCTCGGAGCAGCCGGTGGTTTCGCAGCTTTGCTAGCAGCAGCTGGTGGTGCAGCCTCGACGACCACCACGTCATCATCATCATCATCCAAAGATATTGCTTTGAATGTCTCAGTTGCTTCGTCTGTCGAAATCTTATTGTATTGTTCAAGCCTTTGAAAAAGACCCGGCATCTCATCATCATCATCAACCTTTGCAGCTGGAGGAGCAGCAACAACTGGTGCTTTCTTTTTGGCTGCTTGTCTACCTTTAGGCTTCACAACTTCCTCTACGTTGCTCTCTGTAAAACAATCAAGATTCCCAAAATGTATATAAGAGATCCATACAAGAAAACACGATGAATGAATTTATCTGTCTTTCTGAGTACCAAGAATGTTTTTACCTGTGTCCATTGCTGAGTTGGTGGAAGCCTCTGTGGGCTCGGTTTCTTTCTTGGTGGTCTTCTTCGGGGCTGGTGGTTTCCTTGCTGCCGGTTTTCGACCTTTTCTTGCTGCTCCACCACCGGCCTTGCCTTTCTTTGCTGCTTTCTCTGCATCTTCTGCAGCCTGAATTCTATCTTCTTCGTCTTGGGCATCAATATTCTGCAATATATGGAAGAAGAAGAAAAAAAAAAAAACAAAGAAATGAGAAATTGGTAAGTTGAAGATCGTTTGCAAAAAGGGTTTAAAGCTTTGTGAACCACATACCTCTAGTTCCTTATCGAGAGAGTCTAGGTCTTTGAGCCAGAGTGATTCTCTTGTGGTTTTCTTCAACTCTTCCACGTCTTCCTTCATCTTATCTCTCTGTGCACTTAGCTCCTCGACTTTCTCTAGAGTCAACGAGGATATAGCCATTGCCAATAGGTAGTCATAGTCTGAGCCAGATACAAACATGGAGCTTGTTGCAGGAGCCGCCTCTGAGCTTTCTTCAGATTCTTCTTCTGTTGCATCGATTGCTCCAGCAACTGCAGCTTCAACAGGTTTCGCCTTCTTCGGGAATGGTGTAAACCCTCTCTGTCTCAACTCCTGAACAAGATCAGCCTTCTTCCTATTGTTCACTTTGATTTCTCCACTCACAACTCCAAGAATAAACTTCAATTTGTTATCTAGTTTCAGCAGCTCCTCTTCTAGATTCTCCAACATAACTTTCTGTATACAACATATCAGGACAGCTAATGTCAGACAAATTAATAAAACTTCTCAAGGCTGAATCATTTAGTGGTTAAAATTTTTAAACCTTTCTCTTCTCATAGTATTGGAGCCTGAGGTAGAAAAACTCTTCAAGGACTACACAACAAGCAATTAATGGTTAGTATTATTCTGTATGGAGAAGAAAAAGGATTGAATGAATTAGTATCTCTTTCTCACTTTCTTCTGGAGTCGCATATTTCTTAATCACACCGTTTTCAGC
The DNA here is from genome assembly GCA_900406535.1 of Noccaea bulbosa. NCBI lineage: Eukaryota > Viridiplantae > Streptophyta > Magnoliopsida > Brassicales > Brassicaceae > Noccaea > Noccaea bulbosa. The sequence continues at coordinate 41,031 of OVBJ01000431.1, read as the reverse complement.
AAAGAGATGCATATTGGTTGTAGCAACTGTCGTGGTGAGTTTAAATTTCTTCAAGATCCCCTCTTGCCGAGCCATCATCATGTTCGCTTCACTCAAGGTAAGCATAAAGTCGACAGACTTTTCGGTATGGTGCACGTCAATTTTCTGCAGAAAGAAGAAGAATGAATTAGAGAGAAACATATATAAGAATAACAATCACAGTTTCTGATGTTAAAGGCTAATCTACCTCGATAAAGGGGGCCCCAGAATCTGTCTTCATTCCCATCAAGAAATCCCTATATTCATCAGTCCACTTTCTGACTGGTAGCTCGGTGATACGAAGATTCGTTTCATCAATCTCCTCGTATACACCAGTGATTGTATAGGTAGACCCACCTTCCTTAGATGCAGTTTTCTCAACAGTTCCTTGAAAACCTCTATACCAAGGATCCATGGGAACCAAGCTTTCACCATTAAGTAGACGCCTTACGTTGGCAACAATGTCTCTCGGGTTATAGTTAGGTATGAAAGTAGACCACCCTGTTCCAATTCCTTCAGAGCCATTGACAAGGACAGTTGGAATGATGGGCATGTACCTAACAAGCATTTAACGTTTTTAAGTTAACGTTACTAGATGGGTAAACGAAATGTACTAGAAAGACAAGAAAAATGGGTAAAGCGTTTACCAAGTTGGCTCTATCTTTTGTCCGTCTTCATATAAGTAATTAAGGAGGACATCGTCATCCTTGGGAAACAAGACCCTTGCTGCTGGAGAGAGCGCTGTGAAAATGTATCTTGGACTCGCTGCATCTTTGCCACCCTACAATATAACCGGAATCATGCACACAATGATGAGCCTGAGCATAGATAAACGACAACAGTTGGTCTAGTTGGCTATACTTACCGAAGATCGGGTACCAAATTGACCATTGGGTCGAAGCAGGTTGATATTATTGCTGCCAACGTAGTCCTGCGCCATACCTATGATGGTACCGGCAAGACTCTGCTCCCCGTGGTGATAAGCTGAGTGCTCTGAGACATAACCAGAGAATTGGGCAACCTTGGCCTCCTTGATTAAGTTCCTCTTAAACGCACAGAAAAGTATCTTTCTCTGTCCCGGTTTGAGCCCATCAACCACTGAAGGAATGGACCTTTGAAGATCAGCCATGGAGAACAGGATGAGTTCTTTGTTCACAAAGTCAGTGTACGTAATTTTCTTTTTCTTCTGGTCAAGATGAGTGCCAGGCTAAATGGAAAAAAAAAAAAAAAAAAGTGGAATCAGAAAAGAAAAGGCAGATATAACGAGCAAAGAGCAGATATCTTCAAGAACATACCTCAAAGTTCAGAAGCCAGTTTTTCCGGGCTTCAATCTTCTTTTTACTAAATGCAAGTTCTATAGCTTCTCCATCTTGATCATTCTCCCAAACAAAATCTTTTTTGTGAATATCAAGTTTATCAAAGTACTCCATGCCCTCCTTAGAGGTACTCGTCCCCAATCCCTAGAAAGACACAAGGACAGTTAGCATGCAAAGAACATGAGCACTTTCCCAAAAGTTCTCTCTTAATAGTTACAACAGAAAGCAAACCTTGTAGTATTTGATAGTCCATCCGGTTGCATTACCCCTCAGGCTTTCTTTCCACTCTTCGTACTCAGGCATTGAGTAAAATGACAGAACTGTGTCTTTTTTCTCGTTGCCTCTCTTCTTGCGCGTGGCCTAGTACGATATGGTTAAGGCAATTGTTAACATTCTTTAGTCTACTATTTTAAGTACTATATAGGATAAATTATGCAAGGATGAAGGTATTGTAATTACCTTCACAATGGGTGTGATAAACTCAACTAGGAATGGAAGCTTGAGTAATGACGGCCAGAAAGAGTGGATGAAATTAATTAAGAGCCCCTTGATGTGGGAACCATCGTGATCCTGTGGACAGAAAGATATTGTAGTGTAACATATATCGAGAGAGACACACATATATGTAGAAATATAATAATGCACTGAGTGAGTAAAGAATGTAATACTTGATCAGTCATAATCATCATTTGGCCATATCTCAGGGAGTTAACGTTCTCGTATTTGACATGCTGCTTCAGTCCAAGGATCTTCTTGATGTTCTCGATTTCCTTATTGTTAGTGATCTGAGTGGTGCTGGCTTCCCTTACATTCAGCAACTTTCCTCGAAGGGGAAACACACCGTAATGGTCACGACCCACCTTCACGAGCCCCGCCATCTGAACAATAAGGAGTATTAGGTCTCTTGAACTTGAACAAGAAAGGTACTAGTTAGCTGACAATAGATTAAGAACACTTACAGCTAGAGCTTTAGCTGAATCTCCTTCAGTCAAAATCAACGTACACTTATGAGAGTTCTTCCCTCCAGCATCGTTTGCATCCTCCAACTTCTCAACCATAACCCTCCCAGTTTTGGTTCCATCAGTCTTCGTAAGTTCTTTGCTTTGCTTGAAAGTTGCCCATGAAAGCAAATTCTCTACTACTCCAGATTTCGCCACTGGAACAAGAATTGAAATTCAAGAAAGCTTAGGCAATCTTCTAGAAACCAGTTAGTTCATTAAACCCATTAAGAAAGGTGAAGCAGACCATACCTTTCTTCAGAATATCTTCTGAAAGTTCACATTTGGACCCGAAACTGCTCTGTCGAAGAGTCAATGTTTCTTTTGTCTGGGAATCAAAAGCAGGATTGTCAATCAGCGCATTGACAAATACCCACAGATGGTTCTTCACATTGTGGGCCTTCACATTAGCGTTCTTGTTCTTTTTGTTCACGATACCAACAATGTAGTTTGTGATCTGGCTGGTCACGTAATCAACATGTGTACCACCCTTGATTGTGGCAATGGAGTTAACAAAGCTGACCTGGTAGCAGAAGAAAAATATTGTTAAGAAGATTATTCATTCTTCATGAGAAAGAAGGTAATGTCTTAAGCTCAGTTTCAAATAAATACCTGCTGAAACTGCCCCTCACTTAAGCTCACACAAACCTCCCATCTGTCATTGACTTTCTCAACCATCCTAATCTCACAACAAAACTCAAAAGATCAGAACCAATTCGTATACACAAATCTTCTTAATTCTTATAAATGAACAATAAAGTCGTTGATAGAACAAACAAACCTCGGGAGAGGCTCAGTCCTTGATTTATTGGCTGCACTAAGGTACAGATTGACATAATCACTGAATGATTTAACTGGAACTCGTATGCCATTCAGCTCCACCTTCACAGTCTTTCCCAAACATCCAGCAATATCGAAAACTCGTTTGCTCATTAGAGCAACCACATCGTCTTCCAAACTAGTCATGCTGAATTTCCCTAAGTCAGGTCGAAAAGTGACCTTGGTCCAGTTCTCACTCTTAATGCACTTGGTGATAACCGGTTCAGACTTCTTCCCCATATTGTTTTCAAACACCTACAAATCACCAGAAAAGTTAATTTCCTCAAATTACTGTATCAATCGAATCGACATTAGAACACATATGTGTGTGTTTATCAGATCATCCTTAGTAAAGGCCTTAATCAGCAGCAAAATAAGCATAAACCATAAACTACACGAAAATCATCACGTATATGCAACAAAAACACAGATAGAAGCAAATCAACAGCTCGTACCTGCTTGTATTTTTTCTGCCTCTTCCCATCGGCTGTTTCAATGGTGAACTCAGTAGAGAAGATATTGGTGAGCTTCGCACCATACCCGTTTCTTCCACCGGTGGTCTTCTTCTCATTATCGTTGTAGTTACTACTAGTCAATAGATGCCCGAATATCATTTCCGGCACATAAACGCCTTCCTCCTGATGAATCTCGACGGGAACTCCGTCTCCGCTGTTACACACACTGATCAGATTCTGCTCAACGTCGATCACAACTTTGACGGAATCCATCGACGGATCTCGCTGTTTGTTGTCAGCGGCGTTCACGAGGATCTCGTCGAAGATCTTGTAAAGGCCAGGGACGTAAGTCACAGGACGGTACACCATCTCTTCGTTCTCGTAAACCCAGAGAGTCTGGGTGTGCTTCTCTACGGATCCGATGTAAGTGTCTGGCCGGAGTAAGATGTGCTCAAGCTGCGACTTCTTCTGGTACATCTCCTCGATCGTCTTCCCGGCTTTCGATGCCGGCGCCTTGGCAACATTGGCGTTGCTGCTACTTTGCAGCGGGAGTTTCGCAGCCATGGTTTGGGAGAATCGCGAGTTTCTGAGATGGAAACTGTGTAGATCTGGAGGAATCGAATGGGCGATTTCAGAAAATCGCAGAAATGGGGAGAGAATTAGGGTTTCTGGGAGATTTTTCTTTTTGTTTTGTGTGCAAAGGGTTTGTGGAAGATAGAGAGCAAAAGTAGAGTGAGAGAATAAATGGAATTGTAAATGTGAAGAGAGAGAGAGATACAACGGTTTGATGCTTTTCGGAATCAAATTTCAAAATTTGAAATCGCGAGAGGAGCGGGAGGAAGATGATTTTCAGAATTATCTAAATCTGAGATCTGACGGCTGCAAATAAACTTTCTAGTGGGCTTCTTTTTTTTCTCCGTAACAAATAATATAAAAATTCCTTATATATACTCCATAATATTTTGTTTTCTTTGGTGAAGATGTGACATAATCTTCTTTATATGGTACATAAACTTTCTAGCACATGTTATTTCTAGTGTTATTTTCGTCTAACACGATTATCTCATAGCATTTGTGATTAGAGAGTTCCTAAAAACAGTCGTTCAACTATCCAATTAAACAACCTTTCCTAAACAAACGTCGATTTGATAATGTTTGCTCGCATTTATTCGTGTAAGTAACGTTTTTTTACAAGGCTACTTAACGTACGTAAGTAATTAGATGTCGATATATTTCACGGGAAAATGTGGTCAACAATGGTCAGATGTGCTATTTCGTACATCAATTATTTAAGTGTGTTATTTCGTATCCAAGTTAAGATGCCTTGATCATTTTTTCGTTAGTCAAACTCACAATAAATTTTGTTAAACGGAGATGAGTCAGCCCGTAAGCTGCCCCAGATGTTAAAACGCCGTAGTTTTGTCCGAAACCAAAATGCAAAATTGATTTTCTGTGTTTAGAGTCTCGAATTTTGGTTTGATCCCGGTTAAATTTTATTAAACCGTGTTATTATTTTCGGTTTTTTAAAATCAATTGATTTAATAATATTCCATCCAACTTCGCAGAAACTTTGGCCATTCAAATATTCAATCCAACTCGGTTAACCTGGTTTATTTGGCTCACTCGCGGTTGGTTAAAAACTTCAGTTTTCTCGATCTAGTAATAACTCATTTCATATGATATACATTGAAAATTTATTGAAAATAAGACTTGCAATTGACCACAATTAAGGAGGGTGTATTGAAAGTGGAATTTGGAGTGATTTAAGGTGATTTGTATTAAAAGTCTTTGTACTAATTACTTAATTTAGCCTTCATTCAGTCAGCCGTAATTATTTATACAAAACATTCTTTTCGAACATAAAGTTATGTCTTTAGGTGGCTAGAGATGTCGCTTGACATCATAATGCATAACAAGTCAAGTTTGAACAAAGCTAGCAAATAAAATATTCATCTTTTCCTACTTAATCACAACCAAAGCCTCTTAAAAACAAATTTCGATTGTCGGATTATTAATGAAAGTTGACTGACTTACATATATAGTTGTAAAATACAATCCAAATACAAAGTTCTTTCATTTGATTGTTAAGGATGCCATAGACACTTTGATTTCACAGTATGATGTCAAACAACAAATTTTCTAATTTATTTGTTAAATATTTGTACAAACGTTTGTTTTCATATCAGTATGTGAAACAAAAGAAAAACTTTAATTAGTTTGATAATTTCTTTTGTTCTCCACCCATCTAACCATGATCCAAATCTTGAAGAATAAAATTTTAGGTTGTCGTATCCTACTTTCACCTAAGCATATTTTAGAATGTCAAAGTATACTCCCATAAGCAATGCCTCTTAGAAGAAGAATTTAGATCATCGGAATGGTTAAACAAAATTGACAATCCCTACTTACGGAAACTTCGAACAGTATACTCCATTTGTTACTGTTTTATTAATCTATGCACATTGCCTAAACATCTTCAATTAAATAATCAATCTTGCGTGTTTGAATTCAGTTTGATCTCAATACCATCGCGGGAACTGTGGGAGAAGTAAACCGTTCAGAGACAACCAACCCATGAGTTTGTTTGACTCTAACCGAACCAGAAAATTATCTTGAAGCGTACCAAATTTCCAAACAATCAAACCGAAACCCGAGTTTCCTTTTAACTGAACTGAACCATCTAAACTGAATTTGGTAAAACCGAACCAAAATCTAATCCAAAACCAAAGTCGAACCGAAATGTCGATCCCAAACCGACCTCAATAGAAGAAAGAGAGGCAAAAATGGCGGAGCGCACTCATGGCTGTTTTCTCGTGAGCACGAACTTGTCGTGTTCGATCGGTTGAAGACGAATTTGAAGCACAAAAATGTTCATCTACCGAGAAAACCATCGATCTCGGAGTTTTCTGGTCAATGGCGACTTCCATAGTGCGCACCACCGATGGAATCTGTCCCATCTTCTCCCCAGTTTCGAGAAGAGCTTACAATCTCGACTTTCCACACCGTAAGTCAACCACACAATTGACCTCCGTCGCGTATCTAAAATTCGGAGGTAGCACCGGCCGTCTCCGGGACGGAGGGAAAGTGACGGCGACGGCGAATCCGTATTCGTACGCGGAGGCGGCACAGCCAGAGGAGCGGAAGAGCTTGGCGGATTTTTGGAACGAAGCTGAAGATTTCTTGAGAACAGACGGCGGAGATGGAGGAACGCCTCGGTGGTTCTCTCCGTTGGAATGTGGCGCACGAGCTCCAGGATCTCCTCTTCTCCTCTACATACCTGGTGATACTCATTTTTATCGATTTTGCTATCAGTTTGTAAAATTTAGTTAACAAAACTCAGAAATTCAAAACTTTCAGGGGTCGATGGTACTGGATTAGGACTCATTCGGCAGCATCGGAGGCTTGGAGAGTAAGTAACTGTTTGATTCCAACTTCCTTCAATCCTATTTATCTCCTGCTTCCTCAGAAATATATATGAATGTTTCAAAATCCTGAATTTTTTCAAGAATTAGATAAAATATTGATTTCAAGAAAGAAGAAGAAATCTAGTGCTCTAGATCTCTGAACTGTTTGTGATCACATAGTCTTTTGTTTCCATAGGATGTTTGACATATGGTGCCTTCACTTTCCAGTCACTGATCGGACCCCTGCTCGAGGTGCTCTCTGCTGTCTCATTATAACCAACCGAATTAGTCTCATGATATTGAAACTCTCTCTGCTGTGTTGTGTTATATCATTTGCAGACGTTGTGAAGCTGATTGAGAGGACAGCTAGGTCTGAGTACTTCCGTTTACCAAACAGGCCCATATATATAGTTGGAGATTCCATTGGAGCTTGTCTTGCTCTAGATGTTGCAGCTACTAACCCCGACATCGATCTTGTCTTGATTCTTGCTAATCCAGGTAAAAGAGAGACTGCTAGCCTTTTTTTTTTTTTTTTTTTTGTTGGTCGATTTTCTAGGCCATTTTGTGCATAATATCTTGTGATCATAATAGACTCTGTTGATGCCAGTCACACGTTTCAATAACTTCATCTTGCAACCTCTATCGGGTCTACTGGAACTATTGACTGACGAAGTTCCCAGCTTGATAGAAGAGGATTTTGGGTTTAAACAAGGTTTACTTTCAACTCCTTCTTGTTGTAATATCTTCAACGTATATTGCTTCAAAAGTCAGGGCTAAGTGTGGATTATTCTGTAGGTTATCCGTTTGCAGCAATGTTCGAGAGTATGCTGAATGAAACTCATGTCACGCAGATGAGTAGAGGGCTCTTAGGAGACTTGTTTGCAACTTCAGCTAATCTTCCTGTAAGACTAGTAATGTGTTCGTGTTTGTTATTTATATTTTACTTTCTCTATATGTAGTTAAGTTGTTCGCTATATCTGATATCATGAGATAAACTCATGAAAACATATTCTTTACAGACTCTGATTAGGATCCTTCCCAAGGAGACACTTCAATGGAAGCTTCAACTGCTTAAGTCTGCTACAGCATCTACTAATTCTCACATGAACACAGTCAAAGCCCAAACACTGATACTACTGAGGTTCATAAACTTCTCTGTTTCGTCATTAACTATAAGTAGAAGTTCACTTCAGGAAGCTGAGTTGTATCTTTACTATATGGCTATTGCAGTGGGCGTGATCAATGGTTACTGAACAAAGAAGACATTGAAACACTCCGTTCTGCACTTCCGAAAAGCGAAGTCCGTCATTTTGAGAATAATGGACATTTCCTCTTCTTGGTAAGGCGTCAGTGAGTCTTAGCTTTGAATTTTATAGAAAACTTTCAAATTATGTTTGTCTACAGCTCTATTGATTTTTATGTATGTCATGTTAGGAGGATGGGGTAGATTTGGCGACAACCCTCAAGATGGCCTACTTTTATCGCCGCGGAAAGAAACTTGATTACATTTCGGATTACACTCTGCCTACTCCTTTTGAGCTCAAAGAGTTTGAAGAATCACAAAGGTAAGTAAGTCAGTTCTTGCACTCTGCTTCTTCTTGATATATACACTTTGATGCAATGCAGACTCTGTTTCTACTTGATTATATATACACTCAGATGCATTCAAAACTCTGTCTAACTTTGATATATACGCTTGGATGCATTCAAAACTCTGTTCCAGATTGCTAAGCAAATACTGAAGTATTGTTGTTGTTATGGTTTTCTTTGGTTTCAGATTGCTAATCGATGCTACTTCTCCGGTATTTCTGTCAACTCTAGACAACGGTACAGTAGTAAGATCACTCGCAGGAATACCTTCAGAGGGACCGGTTCTGTATGTTGGCAATCACATGTTGCTTGGTACCGAGTTGCGTCCAGCAGCGATTCATTTCTTGAAAGAAAAGAACATTTTGTTGCGTGGACTGGCGCATCCAGTGATGTTTGCCAAGAAATTTGGCTCACTGCTCCCTGATATGCAGATGTTCGACTCGGTTAGGATAATAGGAGCTGTTCCTGTCTCGAACATGAACTTCTACAAACTACTTCGTTCAAAGGCTCATGTGGTTTTGTATCCTGGAGGTGTCCGTGAAGCGCTGCACAGAAAGGTAATTCATGATTGCATTGTTCATGTTGATTTTTGAGGCTTTACATTGTAAGACACATTGCTACAGGGTGAAGAATACAAGTTGTTTTGGCCAGAACATTCAGAGTTTGTAAGGATCGCATCTAAATTTGGAGCAAAGATCATTCCTTTTGGCACTGTTGGTGAAGATGATCTCTGCCAAGTAAGCAAAATCTTAAAACTATTTTTGCTTCAACCGGTTTTTGAGCCAAGTAATCTGAGGAATGGAATGATATCTCAGGTGGTTTTGGATTACAATGATCAAATGAAGATCCCTTTCCTCAAGAACCTCATAGAAGAGATAACAAAGGATACAATTAGGTTGAGGTATTTAAATTCCAACCTCTTGTCGACATTAGATAAGCATTTCATTTGCTTCTGAAATTTGGTTGGTGATGGTGATTGATGTGATTCAGGAACGGTGAAGAAGGTGAAGTGGGAAACCAAGATTTGCATATGCCCGGAATAATTCCAAAGATTCCGGGACGGTTTTACGTATATTTTGGGAAGCCAATAGAAACAAAAGGTAGAGAGAAAGAGCTAAACGATAAAGAGGGAGCTCATGAGGTTTACTTGCAGGTCAAGTCAGAAGTAGAAAGATGTATGGCTTATCTGAAGGTGAAAAGAGAAAGTGATCCTTACAGAAACATATTCCCGAGGCTTATCTATTATCTCTCACATGGTTTCACTTCTGAAATCCCAACCTTTGATCTCCGAAATCAATAAATTATTATCTAATTACCAGATTTGTGTTGTAGCTCTATATCACAGTTTAAAACTAATTTCATTGTCGTTCAAGAAACACTAATCTTTATTGCATGGGGTTGAAACTAATAAAAAAACATAAATTTTGAAATTTGGGCTTGTTTTGTAACCTTTTTTTTTTTTTTATAGTGTATGGTTTTAAGGTGGAAGCTGTGTTAGTCCGGGTTGTTATGTTGAAATTCATGCAAATTTGAACACATTACGAATTTGTGATCATTTTGTTAGACATCAAATGTAAACGTATTTAGAAACAAACACGCCCGAAATCATATTACAAGTGACAATTGCATTTTTACAGCGTTTGCATCAACTATGAGCTCGAAAATTCGGGTGGTCTGGGACAACTCGGTTGCATAGATGCTCCGACACTCTCTTATGACATTGAACAGTGAGTTAAGATCCAAAGATCGCGACACTACACATTTGTCTATCTTGAAGCTGGTTTTCAACTATCGTCAATTTGGTAAGAACCGAAATGTCGATGGTTGGAGTTTTGTATCTCACTAATGACGAATCGCGTTATACCGCGTTTCTCTTATACCGTACCATTTTTTTATTTTTTGTTTTTGTTCAAATCAAACCGCGTTTCCTCTTAAACTGAACTGAACCGAACCATCTGAAATGAATTTGGTATAGACCACAATCGAACCGAAATGTCGATCCCAAAACCGTCCTCGATAAAAGAAACAGTGTTGTGTTCGATCTCTTGAAGATGAAGAAGTTTGATCGACCGAGAAAACCATCGATCTCGGAATCATCTGGTCAATGGCGACTTCCACAGTTCGCATTACCGATGGAATCTGTCCCATCTTCTCCTCACGTTCGAGAAGAGCTTACAGTCTCGACTTTTCACAGTATAAGTCAACCAAACAATTGACCTCCGTCGCGTATCTAAAATTCAGAGGTAGCACCGGCCGTCTCCGGGACGGAGGGAAAGTGACGGCGACGGTGAATCAGTATTCGTACGCGGAGGCGGCACAGCCAGAGGAGCAGAAGAGCTTGACGGATTCTCTGGTGGAAGCTGAAGATTTCTTGAGATCAGACGGCGGAGATGGAGGTCCACCTAGGTGGTTCTCTCCGTTGGAATGTGGCGCACAAGATCCGCCGGACAATACCTGGATACCTGGTGATACTCACTTTATCTGATTCGGACAATGTAACTCTACCAAATTAGTTGACAAGACTCAGAAATAAAAACTTTCAGGGATCGAGATGGTACTGGATTAGGACTCATTCGCCAGCATAAGAGACTTGGAGAGTAAGTAACTGTTTGATTCCAACTTGACAATTTAAATTTATCAAGAATTAGATAGATCATAGAATTGACTTCAAGAAAGACTCTTTTGTTTGCTCACATAGTCTTTTGTTTCCAAAGGATGTTTGACATATGGTGCCTTCACTTTCCAGTCAGTGATCGAACCCCTGCTCCAGGTGGTTTTTCTGTTGTCGCATTACCGTTTTGTGAGTTTGGATGTTTTGTAAATTAATCTGATGTGGATGAAACCTCTTTCTGTTGTATTGTGTTACATCATTTTCAGTCATGGTGAAGCTCATTGAGAGGACCATTAGGTCAGAGTTCCACCGTTTCCCTAATAGACCCATATATATATATATATAGTTGGAGAATCGACTGGAGCTTGTCTTGCTCTAGATGTTGCAGCGGGTGACCCCGACATCGATCTTGTCTTGGTTCTTGCTAATCCAGGTATAAGGAGACTACAAGATTTTTTGGGATTGTTGTGTGTAAGTATGCATCGTGTCTTGTGCTCATCATAAGACTGTTTGATGCAGTCACACGTTTCAATGACTTCATATTGCAACCTCTATCGGGTTTACTTGAAATATTGCCTGACAAAGTTTCCCAGCTTTATAGAAGAGAGTTTTGGGTTAAAACAAGGTCAAAGTTTCAACTCTCAACTCCTTCTTGTATATATATATATATATATATATATATTGCTTCAAAAGTCAGGGCTAACTGTGTTTTTTTTTTTTGGTTTTAGGCTAACTGTGTTTTTATTCTATAGGTTATCCGTTTGGGGCAATGTTGGAGAGTATGGTGAATGAAACTGATGTCACGCAGATGAGTGGAGGGCTCTTAGGAGACTTCTTTGCAACTTCAGCAAGCTTGCCTGTAAGACTCATCTACTTTAGGAGAACAAAATGGTTGATATATATGCATGTTTTTTTTTGTCTTGTAATGTGTTTCGTGTTCGTTGTTTCGATTTTACTTTCTCTATATTTTACTTCTCGATGCTCCCTGATATGGATATGTTCGACTCGGTTAGGATAATTGGAGCAGTTCCTGTCACGAATATGAAATTCTACAAACTACTTCGTTCAAAGGCTCATGTGCTTTTGTATCCTGGAGGTGCACGCGAAGCTTTGCACAGAAAGGTAACTAAATAAATGATTGTATTTTCCATGTTTGGCCCACTTCTTTGGAGTTTACATTTGTAAGTTACTTAAAACACACGGTTTCTGAGGCTTTGATCCTAAACAATGTTTGGCCCTTATTTGTTAAATCTGAGGCTTTACATTGTAATTTGTAAGTCACATTTCTGGAGGGTGAAGAATACAAGTTGTTTTGGCTCACGAGGTTTATTGTTTTAATTTGAATGCTGAGATACTCCGGGTTTTTATGTTGAAATTCAAGCAAAACTGGGTTATTAATGAACACATTATGATAGTTTGGGGTGTTTTCGTAGATAATGTTTACTTGTGGGGGTGGAAGTTACAATTCTATGGAGGGTTTATTTTGTAGTTATCGTAAGTTTTGGGGTTAAAATAAAATGGGGATCACATTTTGAGCAAACATAATCATAACATTGTTAGATTATAAAATTTAGGGAAGATCGATCGTACATTACAAGCTGAAATCGTAACTGAAAATGAATAAACCGGAGTGTGAACCGGATTAAACACCAATTCTGAATGAATCCTTAGACTCACTCAGTTTTGGTTTTGTATTCCTGCACACGTTTTCATGCTGCATCGATTCTTAACCTTGTGAAAAAGTAGAGCATCGAGAGAGATTAATTTACCTTGCCGCAGGAACTTAGTAAAGGTTCTAGGAACGAGGATCTGAAGAAACTGATTAATTTCTTAGGTAAAACTTCTCTCTGAATCTGAAAAATAAGTGAAATTAGTTATGCTAGAAAAGTCTAAAAATCCGAAACATCTCAATATTTAAGGACGTACCAATACCATCATCATCCACATCCATTTTGGAGCATCCTGAGTTGATTTCTTCTATTGGAAGTAAGAAAATGAAATACGATTAAGCTTAAGGAACAACTATTATCTGAACTAATTCAGATCCAAACTCTAATTTCCCATATTGTACCTGTGAGGTCGATCGGAACACAGAAAACAGTTTCCTAAGTATGAACAAAATGGTGCCCTTAAGCAAATGGTTCATTTGTTTTGAGACCTGTGATTGAACAAGGAGGAATCCATAAAGCTAAATACTCACTTAACTTGTCAGGTTTTATATATATATATTGGGGCCTGAAACAATGGAACATGAGCAAATCTCTGGTATTCAATATTCATCAAAGCTAAAAGCTGAGCAAACATCAGCTCCATGTATGCGTAACGACCCAGAGGGCAAAGACTTATTATTGTTTTTGTAACTCCGGAAACAACAATTAAAGACTCCTTTGATCGACGGAACCAAAGACTTGTTTAGTCTCACTAGTCTAAGATTTAGGTTTCTCCGCCGCCTCCTGACCATCATCAAGCATCTTCTCCACTGGCTTCAAAAGACCTCTTCTTTCTTCGGACGGTTTGAGATCGTTTGGCGTCACCAAGCATGGGCAAAGAAGGGCTTCATAAGCTCTACGTTTAGCTTGAGCAGATCGGCGATCAGTAATTTCTTGACAACTTCGCCTGATTTTTTCCAAGGCGGCCGCCATAGAATCACTTTGGCGAGTTCGCCTGGCTTTCTCCAAGGCGGCCTCCACGGAATCACTAGGATCTCTGTTCAAAAAATCCCCGAAGATGGGTGGAGGGCTCTTAGGAGACTTGTTTGCAACTTCAGCTAATCTGCCTGTAAGAGAACAAATGAATTTATGCATGTTGCTTCACTAGTAATGTGTTCGTGTTTGTTGTTCGGATTTTACTTTCTCTAGTTATCACTTATCAGCTATAACTCATGAAAACAAATTATTTACAGACTCTGATTAGGGTCCTTCCCAAGGACACACTTCAATGGAAGCTTCAACTGCTCAAGTCTGCTAACTCTCACATGAACTCAGTCAAGGCCCAAACACTGATACTTCTGAGGTTCATAAACTTGCAAACTTCTCTGTTTCATCATTAATTATAAGTACAAAGTTCAGCAATCTCTGTTTCATCATTGGAAGCTGAGCTATAGCTTTTCTCTATGGCTATTGCAGTGGGCGTGATCAATGGTTAATGAACAAAGAAGACATTGAACGACTCCGTTGTGCACTGCCGAAAAGCGAAGTCCGTCATTTTGATAATAATGGACAGTCCCTCTTCTTGGTACTCTGCTCTTTCTCCTGATTCAAGAAGTCTCTGATTCAAGAAAGAAGAAGAAGTCTAGTGCTTTAGAGTTTGAAGACTCTTTTTGTTTCTAATCACATTGTCTTTGAACGCAAGTGGCTAAAAGGGGACACATTCAGTTAAAATGATTTGCCTTAAACAGCTAGTATAGATTAATAACCTACAAATTTTCAAAACCGACCATAATCTTAAAAAAAAACAAAAATAACCTTAAAACCCCTAATCTCTTTTCCTATATATATCGTTTGCTACTTCTCATTACATCATTCGATATTTTCCTTATCTTAGTTTTTAAAAGTATTTTCAATGGTTTTATACCTTTATAAACATCTTTTCCTAGATATGAACGCACGTTCATATGTTTACAATATAGTTCTATTTTATATCAACGAATGTCCATGTGAATACAATATACTGTATGTTTTGTCAGTGTTAATGTTCTGTTATTTGAGCATTAATTTGCTTTAACTTTTAATTTCTTTTATAGATCAACTTGCAAAAAAACTAAAGTAAAAGAAAACATCCTCACAGAGTAAAAAAAAAGACTCATAGATACGATATACAACGCAGTTAGGTTTTTTTTATTCTGTTGTTTACTTTGCTTTACAGTGTTTCTCAGGAGTTAGTCCAGACGAGGACGAAGATGATGATGAGTTTGACTTGATGTGTCTGTGTTTTGACCCTACCGGAGATCTTATTGTAGTCCGAGATGGTGTTTCTTTCTCTGAAGGCGAACTTAATTTGTTGTCTTGAGTTTTTGTGGGAGTTGCGTGTTCGTCGTCTTCTTCTTCAGGGGTTAGGGTTTGTTCTTGGCTTGGAGAAGAAGCAACCTGTTTTGTTTGAGGACACATATATAGATTTGAGTTGCTTCTCAATCTCATCCTTTAGCCTAGCAATCTCCTGTGTTCAAGATTCTCTTGAACTCATCCTGGATTTTCTCGGCCATACTAGCTTTTTTCCACCTCTGTCTTCTTCGGCTTCGATAGCACTTTGCTATTGCTCCACTTTAGCGCGTGTGACAGCTTCAATATCTGCCTCGAAGATCTGGGCCTGTTTCTCTACTTCTTCTTCCATGCCCTCGATCTGCGTTTCAAGTTCTTTAATGCGGCACAAAGACTCAAGAGAAATCCTCGGACTGCTTCTTGAGCTTAGCTTCTAAGCTCTCTATTTGATTTTCAAGCTCGTTCACGTTTACAAGAGAAGATGAACATTCATACCGTATCTTCAACTGTTCTTGCACTACACTTTGCTCTAAGCTTGTATGAGATATCGTGGTTTTCTTGCTTAAGTATCTCGTATTATAGAGAAAGCTGCTCCACCTGTATCTCAAGGTCTTCGTTGTCTCGTTTATAGATCTCTATCTCATTGTAGAGGCCAGAGATACTTCGCTCAAGTACGTGCCCTGCCGAAGTCGAGTCATTCTTGGAAGCGGATGAACTTGGTTCTACAAGACCAAGACAAGTCCGTATTTAGTTTGTTTTCCTTTATTAGGGGGGGGCGTTTGTCTCCCTGTTCTCCACCTAAAAAAAAAAGTACGTGCCCTTCCTTAGCTTCCATGTGTCCCTTCACAAGCTCATTTCTTCATCTCTCTCACTTGTGCAAGACCTTCTCCTTGAATCTTCTGTGTTTGCCCTCGCATGGTCTTGGTCTAGGGAGATCGACTGCCCTCTTACGTCTTTGCTGCCCCAACATTGCTTCAAGATCTTGCACAGCAGTGTTTGATCCTTGCGTCTTCTCAAGCAGTAACCTTAGATTGGAATTCAGGTCCTTCTCATAATCAAGCTCTTCGTGAGTTCCTAACTCTTGCCTCCTCTTTTCATTTGTCAGATGCTTTAACACTCTCACAATCTGCCTTCAACGAATCTATCTCTTGCTTCAGGCTAGTCACTTCCCTCAGAAGATCCTGACTTCTTTTGGTCTCTTTAACTACTTGTTTCCGCATGCTCTCCAGCTCCAATTCCGAAAGATCTGCTCGCCTTGCCATAGCAACGAGCTCGGCCTTAAGCTCATCTACCTCGTCATCCGAGGAACTTCTTAATGTAAAAGTGGGCCAAGTCAGAGGAACGTTCCCAAGACTTGATCGGTAATCACTAATTGATCCAAAACTGCAAAGCAAAGTACTTGTGGAAACACATTTCATATGATTGAACACATTATATTATATCAATGTATTAGTTAAGCCGTACAATAACGGCAAATGGAATTTATTGAGAATCTTGAAACGAACACTTCTGTATGATCAAAATATAAATTCCGTGTCCTATCTTCGTGGTGAATTATCTTGTAAGAAAATCCACCTGTAACCTTAATGGTCTGGAGAAAACCAAGATGAATCATTATTAGTATGTTGCAAAGCAAAAATTAACTTCTTCTAGTGAAATTTCCCATAACAGTATTCGATAGCTCAATGTTGGATTATCACAATACAAATCTAGTTCATATTCATAAATCCTACAGCAACATAAATTAGAGATTAAGCCATTAATGCATTGGTCACTTTGTATATCGAAGAAACACAACTTAGAGAGCATAATATTAACGGCATCTTCGTGAAGAATATTGACGGCATTTACCAAACGAAACTACATTTTATTGGACTTCCGTTCCATGTTATAAATTACTTGAGTATTGAGAGGACCTGTTTGAGCAAAGCGTGATTGTTCCGAAGAAGCTCTGACTTTGACATTCCTTCCGTTGCTCTCCATATTATGGTTTCCAGTTTTGCACATAAGTGCTTGTAGAACAGCGTGCCATACCTCGTGCCACCTCGTAAATCTGCATATATGTTCATATTGTAGAAACCCTTTTAACTGAAGATTTCAAAGAAACTAATACTACTAGAATCACAAGAAGCGATGATCAACTCTATCACAACAGCGAATTGCCATGCCTCGAGCCTTGTCTGTGTTGAGCACCTAATAAAGTGCATAACTAAGAAACAATTTGTAACACATGAGATCATACACAGCAATTCTACCCTCAGCTCAACATTAGATAACTGAAAAAAATTTAAGCTAGATCTTCCATTTATGAACGCCAGAGATGTAAACGAAATTTTTCTTGGCAATGAAATCAATCTATACATAAGTTTTACACTTCAGAGTTTCAGAAGAAATGCATTACAGTAGTGATAACTGATAAGTATATATGCTACAATTTCGAAGTTGCGTGTCTGACCCTTAAAACCCACTGAGGCCGCAGCAGCCATGTTAGTAATTATCACACTAGGTGCCCTTCGAGAAAAAAAAAACGAATATGCAGATGCAAAGAAACATTTCAGATTCCATTTCTATCTACTAATGCCGTGCAACTAATTATCTCACGAACTTATAGTTGATGCTTCTGACATTCACTTATTCAATTATGAAGATCTCTCTGACGAATAACAGAAAATTAGGAACTTACCTGTCGTCTGTCAAAGAGTGCAGATAGATTTAAGCCTTGTGATAAGGTAATCATCTCAAAGGCATTCATCATCAAGGGTCCCCATCATTCCTCAAATGCAACTGACAGGTAAAACGCGTAAATCGACGATGAAAGAGCGTGATATAATGAAGACGAACGACCATCATCCAAATTTCCTCAATTCCATCAAAAACTGCACGAACATCATCCAAATTCACTTCTTCCTCTTCCCTAGTTCGGGTAGGCACATAATTTAATTTGAATCAAGGATCTTTCCTAATCCCTTGAATTTGAATACGCTGCACTAATTGGGAAACAATCATAGATAATCGGATAAACAATAGCACAAACGAAAAGCTCCGAAAGACGAAGGAAAGCACTCACTGTTTTGGGATTGGGGTCAAGTACCCTATGTATTTTAGGCTTTACTTCTTTAGAAAACCACGGTGGACAAGAAAATCCGGCTGCATTTATCGGCATTCAAAGATAAGTATTTAAAAAGTGCTAAAGCCTATGACCATTTCCAGGGAAAAAAATGCGTTGCTTACTTTTCTGTACAATGCAGGAAGATCTGTCTCAGAAAAGGGAAAAAATCCAGCCATTATAACGAAAAGAATAACACCGCAAGACCAAATATCTGCTGCTGAACCATCGTAACCTTGGCCACTAAGTACATCAGGAGCTACATAATTCGGGGTTCCACATGTGGTGCGCAGAAGTTCTACTCCCTGATAAACGAATGAAAGAGCTCGAATAGAGAAATCTTACACAGCTTAAAATTTAATTTGAATGAACAAGAGGCCTTAGGAGCACTTACTCGCTGAGGCAATGCACTGAGTCCGAAATCCGAAACCTTCAGATATCAAGTAAAAGTTTTTATGGCTGAAATATCATACTGAAACAAAGATATCAAGTCTCGATTACTCCACAATGAAAAAAGTAGATATGTTCCAAGGAAATTTTGTTAAATGGCTTCACATTTAGGTCACGGTGGTAAACACCCTTGCAGTGACAGTGATGAGATGAACTTGAAAAGAATTTACAGTGACTTACCTTTAAGTGCAATATGTTCCTGCGGCTTAACATTGCCCCTGAGAGGAACAAACAACGAGTGAGACTATAAAATGGGCTCTCTATTCTATACAGGATTTATAAGAATACCCATGAAGAAGATACGCTAAAACCCTGTATGGCAACGGGTCACAAAAAAAAGTTCAAGTGCTCAAGCCTTAATTAGGTTTATCTGAGGAAAGCAAGTTTCTACAGATTCTGTTCTTATAACTTTTCCACAACAACCGTGGACTTATTCTTTAAACTAAATAAGCTAAACCGAGCTCCTAACCTTTTACAAAAGAAAATTTGAATCTTTTCAGCCGTAAAAGCGTCTATGAGATTCACTTAGGCATTTTGTCAAACAACTAATGAGCAAAAGAAACATGGAAGAACCCCAAAACCAACTAAAGAACGAATCAGAGAAAGAATCTAGAAGTCCAGCAGCCTGAAACTACAATGGAAAACGAAACCCTAAATTTCCATTTCGAGGAGACATACCAACGGAAGAAGAAATACGATTATACGAATACCTTTTCTGAGTTTCTCACTCCCAGATTCTCGGATTTAAAAGATTTTTTTTTTTTTTAAATTGCTGAGCGAGAACAATTGAACAAAAGCTTTGTGAGGGAGAAAAAAGAAAAATAACTAGTGTTGGTAAAATGGCCAGTGGTGGGGAAATGCCGAAATGGGAAAGAAAGGCCCACTAAGCGGCCCATTTCGTCTTAATAAGTTTCGAAATTTGTAAAAATTCTGAGAGCGCCAAAAAGAGAACAGAGAACGAAGGAAGAGCGAGAGAGAGAGAACGAGAGAGAGAGAGAGAAGAAACGCGAGAAGAGCGAAGATGACCGGAGGAGCGAACCAGAAACGCACCGGAGGAGCGAACCAGAAACGCACCGGAGGAGCGAAGAACGTCGGGAAAGGCAAAGGAGTAGCCGATAACCAAAACGCCGGCAAGGTATGGTTCGCTTCGCTTCGCTTTGATTGAAGTTAGGGTTATGGCATCGGACTTGTGATTGTTAGGGTTATGGCTATGAATTTAGTGAATTTTGGGTTACGAATTTAGAACTGATTCGATTCATGAGTTACGGTTATGACATCGGACTTGTGATCGTTTATGATTGATTGAGTTTTGAAAGTTGTGATTATTCGATGAAATTGAGTTGTTATTATCAAGAAATCAATGAAAAATTCTGATGATGCTTAGGGAAAGGAAATGAACGAGGATCTTGATGCCGACGCGGCGACGGTACTTGTTGAAAGCTTTGTGGCGCTAGAAAGGTTGAGGGAGGAGCCGGAGGACAGAGTATTCCGAGTGATGCTTGATGAATTTATAATTTGTCTGAGACAATTCTACTCCATCTTTGAGTTACACAAGTTTAGAGAAAGGTATCAATTTGGGAGTAGTGCAGACATCTATGTGATGGACTTAATTAGAAGATTTGAAATTCTTGGAAAGAAGGTGAAGGGAAATGATGTTATAAAGGCTTACCGTAGACACTCTGATAGAAAGGCTAAAGAAAGAAAGAGGACAGGTAACAATTTTTTTGTTCCTAATACAAGCTACACATAAGAAGAAGAGAAGACCGTAGATAAAGTGGCTGCAGACGCTCCTAGTGGAAGCTACACAGAGGAAGCAGAAGAGAAGAGCGAGACTCATACACTTGGTATCAAATTTTGGCCCTGGCCTCACATTGAAGTACCCATTTTCATGTACTCATTTCGCAGTATCCATCTTAAAAAATCGCAGGTAAAATCCAAGGGCTCAACGTGTACGAGTTCAACGAAAGCGATCGAAACAGTCCCGCGGTTCTAAACCTTTGCATCGGCAATATCGTTCCCATCTCAAACAAACTCTACACCGGCGATCTCAAAAAACGCGTCGGAATCACCGCGGGACACTGCATTTTCATCCAACACGTTCCGGAGAAGAAAGGCGATCGCTTCGAAGCTACTTACAGCTTCTACTTCGGCGATTACGGTCACATTTCCGTGCAAGGACCGCATCTGACTTACGAGGACACGTTTCTCGCCATCACCGGTGGCACCGGTGTCTTCGAAGGAGCCTACGGACAGGTCAAGCTTCGTCAGCTTGTGTACCCGACGAAGCTGTTCTACACGTTTTACTTGAAAGGTGTTGTCGCTGATTTGCCGGTGGAGCTCACCGGAAAACCTGTTGAGCCGTCGAAGGATGTGAAGCCGTCGGCAGAAGCTCAGGCGGCTGACGACGCCTGAGTTTGTGTCAGAGAGAGATCACTGCAATCTCAGTCCCGCCGCCTTTGATCGTTTCTTTGTAAACCTGACTATTTTCACAAGAAGCAACGATGCTTCTGAAGTCTTCACACGCCACTTCTAGCTCCTGTCTTGTAAATCTTGAAACATCCTTCATCATTTCACAATCTGTAGTTAAAAATAGATAAAAAAACCAATTCTCTGTAACTTTTTTCATCTCTGGAAAAGCTCTTTTAGTTAAACTGCTCCTTTTTCACTAGAAGATTTCTTCCAGGTGACGATGAGAGAGCGTTTCATGTTGCACAGAGAAAATTACAACAAGAAAGAGCAAACCAAGCGATGGTCGTGTGATTATCTCAAAATTCCGAAGCCACACTCGATGCTTCTGCTTGGCCAGTGTTGCAGCTAACCAATTCAAACAACAATGAAAAGCTAGATTAAGAAATCTATTATCTTATTGGTGTCAATAAAGTGAAACTCATATTCTACAAACCACAGTCTGAAGAAGGTCTCTGCTTAACATCCTTGGTTCTACGATGATTATCAGATGTTAAAGTAACACCCAAGTAGATAAAAGGATCATAATAAGAGTTAACCTTGGAAGGTAATCAAAACACTTGGGAATCTGTCCTTCAAAAAAGTTGTAGGAGAAATTAACCACTTTCATTCAAACGAGGAGATTTGCACAAACCAGTGATGTTTAAATCATACCTGATGATAATTCAGACAAACAAAAGAACATATACTGTATTTAGCATTTGCATCAATAGACGATAAGGTGTTTCATCTTTTTGGCTAAACCCACTTTTCTGATTTTGTAGCAACAGGAGTACTTCCTTGAAGCTTATTCCTGTCAATAAGAAGCTCTCTGGAGTACTTCAAATTCCCAGTCTCTGGAGAGGTAACTTTCCAGTTAAACCGTTGGAGTGAAGGTTTCTGTAATGTAATTAACAAAAACCACACCAAAAATGGTTATCTTAGCACATTATCAGATTAAAAATGCCACTGCAAAAGTTTGAAGCTCTTTTATCAGATCCAAACTCTAATTTATCATAGTGGATAAGAGACTGAGCATGAGCAAACCTCTGGGATTCAAGGTTGTACTTATCAAAGCTAAAAGCTCAGTGAAAGAGAAAGAAGCTTTTTCACAACACTTAGCATAAATCTAATAGAAAGACAGTAGACACCTTCTTTTTCTTTGAGGGAAGCGTGTTTTTAAGCTGCTCCCACCTTGTAAGGCTAGTGGCTTCTTCTGATAAAGATGATCTAGCAGCATTCTCACACTGAATATCTGTTGTGAACAAGTAAGATCATTGTAAGTGACCAAACTAAGGTTAGTACCTTCTCATATACATATACATCATCACACATTCCATACCTTCATCTCAAGTGATCTTCTCATACTTTTCTTTGCTTGTAGGTTACCCTCAAAGAAATCCTTGAGATAATCCACAGATGAAATTAGTAGCAGAGAATAGTGTACTTTTAGAATCGGAAAGGCAAAAGCGAGGGAGAAACTCATACGCAAGGAACGGATGAAGAGAATGACCCATAAGAGCAACTTTTCTTGCACTGTTTTCATTCCCCTGTGTCACATAAACAAACAAAAACTAAACTTTTGCATAACCAGAAGAGACCAACAAATAAACCACAATATAGCACTACTGAGAAACAGCACACGCAAGTATTCAGCAACTGATGAGCTTTGCAGGATTTGATTTCATAACGCACAAGATCGAAAGGGAAGAGACATGAGCAACGGTGTTAGGGATGAGTTGAGTAATGGTTTCACCCTGGAGCTTTAGCACTGCATAACAAACCCAACAGAGGATGTGTTTAAAACCAATATACTCTTGACCAAAATGAGTTTCTTCCTATGAATAAGACCAAACAGTCTTGCGCATTGGAAAAGACTAAGTAGCAAGAGAACTCAGGCTACTGTGAATTAAAATGCAGAAAGCGAATCATACGCATCGGCAAAGACCAACTATTGCGAGTTGTACTTGTCAAGGAAGTATCAGCGACTTTAATAGCAACTGTCATTAAAGGCCAACAGTTGGAGCAAATATGAGCTCCAGAGCAACAATATCTAACATCGGAAACAAAAGAGATGTATGCGTGTTTCTTATCTGCAATGTTCTGATGAAACAAGAGACAGTAAAAAACGACCCAAAGGCAAAGACTTTATTATTATTTTTGTAAACAACTAAGAGCATACAAGGAAAATTAAAGCAGCAAGGATCATGTTCCTATTAGAAGAGAGAAGACTCGTATGATCTTCTTATTATGCAAGAAAATTAAACAAGACGAACCAAAGACTTGATTTGTCTATTAGTCTAAGATTTTGGTTTCTCCGCCGCCCCCTGACCATCATCAAGCATCTTCTCCACTGGACCTCTTCTTTCTTTTGGCGTCACCAAGCCTGGTGGGCCATATCCATCTTCCTTAGGTTTTCCGTAAAGAAGGGCTAACAAAGCTCTACGTTTAGCTTGAGCAGCTTGGCGATCAGAAAATTCGCGATATGTTCGCTTGACTTCCTCCAAGGAGGCCGCCATGGAATCACTAGGAGACGATCCCATGATGAAAAAACCCTAGACGGAGACCCCAATTCAGGATAACACTGTAACACCTAAACTATTTTATATCATTTGCACGGATGGGACCAATAACATTTTCTTTACCAACGGGATGATTTCCAAATCATCATTTCCCTTTATCTTTTATTTTATACAAAGCTATTTGGAACCTGGCATTTTTACCGAGAACCGAAGACCCAAAATAGATAGAACCGAACCAAACTGGAACCAACACAAATACCCGATGGATCCAAAATTTTTATACCCAAAAATACTCGATCCAAACCGAAACCGAACAAAAAATCGAATGGGTACCCGAGTTATCTAAAATATAATTATATATAAAAAGTATTAGTTATATTCAAACTTAAAATAACCAAAAATAACTAAATTACAATTATAAACCTAAGATAATAGTTATATTTAGAACATAAAACCTTTAGATTTGTAAGAATTATATTTATTTTGGATTTTTACCTTTAAATTTTAGAGTATACAAATTTTTTATGTTATTTTTCACTTTTTAGTTATTTTTCTTTGTTTTCGAGTTATCATCGAGTATTAAGTATAGATAAAATCGATAATAACCGATCCAAATAAGACTCAAATAAGATCCGAACAAGAACCGAATTTTTTTAAAAATCCAAACGGGTCTAAAAAATTTAGCCCCGAACCGACCCGAAACCCGACAAGAACCGAACCGAAATTGTATGAAACCCGAATGAGTCTAAAATTTAGCTACCCGAATAGACCCGAACCCAAATGGACCCGACCTAAACCCGTCCCGAAACCCGAACGCCCACCCTACCCAAACCAAAACGAATTTTATATTAATAAATATTATTATTTTTTGCTAAATATATATTTACAACCAAATGAAATTTAATTATTAAAATATTTTTTAAATGCTTAATTTTGTTTAAATATAATTCTTATGAAGAATATGAAAGCATGGTTGGTTTTGCATAAGATCTATACATTATTTCCAAAATGATTTCAAAATAACTTTAATACCCTTAACTAAATAGTTAAATTTGTAAATTGTTTTAGTTCTACAAATATCTATGATTTAAATATCTTCATTATATCATTTAAAACCTACAAATTAACAAAAAAACACCATAATTATTTTGTTAAGGCCATTGGGAATTGTGTTTTAAATCTATGATGAACCCAGTTTCCCTAAAATGTGGGAATTGTGTTTTTTTGCTAGTTGGGTACGATATATTTGGTATAGGTATATGAATCAGAGATATGTTGGTTTATGTACCTGCATACAAATTATTCTTTGCAGAGTATAGAGTATATAACGTGGCTGATTTTATATGTACTTATACATGGTTTAATAAATTTTTATCTAAAGTAATTTTATAAATCTTAATATATGATAAGAAGTTTATGATAACTTTCACTTAAGAATTGTTTCTTACAAATATTATAGATAAGTGTTTGGCTGAGTTCTTTATCAAAAATAAAAAAGTGTTTAGATGAGTAGTTTGCAATCTTCACTTCTGGCAAAGCTACTCTTACCTCTATAAATGATACGTATACAGTTTTCCAAGTTTCATGGCCAAAGTCGGCGTCTAATTCACCTAGATTGCTATTGTGGGAAAAAAGAGAGTATAGAACAAAGAAACCAAATCACAACAAAAAAGAAGAAAAAAAGAAAGACAGAAACATAAATTGTCAAGACTTGCTTCACCCAAGTTATTTCTTTCAATTACTATCGAACTTGCTTTTATCAAATTTTAATACAAACTAGGTATGATCCGCGCTCCGCGCGGAATTTTACATTGGTATTTACTAACGTGTTTAAAATAAAATTTGAAGATATCAAGTTTTATAAATTAATTTTATGTTTCAAAAATATATATGCATAGTAAATAAATAAAAATTGTAAAAATACGTCTCGTTATGTTCTTTCTCATTCGTTTCGTTCTACCCCGTCTCATCCTGTCTCGTCTCTTCTTGTCATATCTCGTTCTTTTTCGTCTTGTCTCGTCCTGTCTCATTCCTTTCCATCTCGTTCTTTCCCGTCCTATCTTACTTAATCCCATTTTGTTACGTCAAGTTCTTTTCCCTTCCGTGTTCCATCCCCTTCCGTTCCGTCTCATTACTTTTTATTCCGCTCCGTCCTGTCTCATTCTTTCTCGTTCCATCCCGTCCTATCTCGTTTCTTTTCGTCATGTTCCTTCATGTCTTATCTTGTCTCGTTTCATAAATATTATAAATTTATATAATTTAATTTGACAAAACTAAAATAGTTAAATTTTAGTTTTTGTAAATCGATACATGAGAATTTTGTTTTATAAAAAAATTCAGTTTTTTTTTGTTAAAACTAATAAATTAATATATGATAATTATTATGACAATTAAACTATATTAAAAGAGAATAAAATAAGTGAAATAAATATTAAAGATCAATATTCTAGTGGGAGATCCGCGTCATATACATTATTGGATTTTTATTGATACGAAATTAATACTAATTTCTCTCCAACTACACTAATATATTACAAACAATAATGACATTTTTCGTAACCATATGATGTATTTCCAAGATACATTCATAATATATCTCCCTCTCCCTTTCCCTCTGCCCTCTTATCTCTCTATCTCTCTTAAATGTAACATATTAAATTATGAATAAGATTTTGGTGCGGTGTTAATTTAGCACTTATTATCTTTCTTACATTTTGATTTTTCTAGTCATTTTCAACATAGTGTTTTCATTAAAATATTGTAAAAAATTTGTAAGACTTTGTTAATTACTTACTCGAATATTTTGTTGTATTTTATCCTATTTTTACTTTACCTATTTGATATAAATAAATACTTTGATAAACTTGTATAAATAGAAATCTAAAACTAAACTTATGAAATTATAGTTTATTAAGATGAATAATGAATAAATATATAAGTTATCTTTTACAGAAAGTGTCCTTTCAAATTCTAGCTAAACTTGTTTAATTAATATATGATGAAGTAATTATTATGAAAATTGAAGTTTAATAATAATAAAAAAATAATAACTTAAAAATTAACAAATACATAACGATGTGTCATGATTTTAGAGACCCCCTTTTTCTGAGCTGACAGCCTTAGAAGAGAGAAGATTCAACTTTATATATATAGATTAGTTAGTGGGATTTCATCCAATGCTTTTTGCTAGCAATCGAGAAGTTTGACTATGAACCTAGTTAGGTTTTCTTTGCATATGTTTGTTTAATTTGTTTTTGTTGGATGTATTTGGTTCCATTAAATTGGGTTTATTTCCCTACTTGAGCAACTAGCTACCAAAGTGAACTCAATTAATAAACCACACACAGCATGACCCATGTCAAAACTCCGAAGGAAAAAATCTCAAGCTAGTCAATCTTTTGTCTACATATATTGTATTATTTGTATAATAATCTGAATTAATCAACATGCAACAACACAATAAGAGCATATCACATAAGTGAAATCACTCGCGTATTAATATAGAAGCAGCTAAACGGGAAAAAAGCGAACATATATAAGACTGTCCAAAACATAATTTTTCTCGTTATGTAGCCCTTATCTCCATCTTTTTATTTCTGTATCACATAATTACTACTGCTTTGCACTTGTTACAATTGTCTCGTAATTAAGACCAAATATCTCGCCATATCCTCGTTTCCTCTATGTGCACTCCTCTCCACCTTTAACAAAGCTACTCCAGAACCTGAATTAATTTCTACTACTGCTGCTGCTTTCCCACATACCATTTAGTTTTGTGAAAGATTATCTAACGTCAACCAACGTTAGGAAACCATCTTCCAATTCTTAGAAAGCTACAACTCGAAAGAAAATGTTTGTAAGGAAAACTACAACATTCAACTCCAAATGTGATCAAGTTTTTTTTATCAGTCGTCATCTACTTCTCCGGTAGTGTTTCCAACATCTTTCACTCTCTAGAATGCTGCAACAGACCAGAAAAACAAACAAAGGCTCCCAATCTTTGTCTCCACCTCATAGAGTCATGTGTGGTCTGAAAATATTTTTACTTTCATTGTGGCTACATTGAAATTTAGAACGACAATATAGAGAATAATATAGCAGAGACAGAAAGCGTCATATCCGATAGATGAAGACTGGATTGGACCATAAATAATAATATAATCAATGAGCATATCAGACATACAATAGGTAGCATATCTAGTACATTAGTTTCAGAAACTATTGATTTTAGCTACATAACGTAACATTGTGTGGGTCAAGCGACTCTAACATCACCCAATCTTAGATGCATAAGAGTCTGTATATAAACTTCAAAGCTAGCTAGTGATCCCTGACGCCTAAGGAATTGGCGAATGTGTTTCCTTCCTTATATCTGGCTTCTTCTTACTCTTCATATGTCCAACCTCTTCTTCTTAATCAAAACACTTGGGAATCTGTCCTTCAAAAAAGTTGTAGGAGAAATTAACCACTTTCATTCAAACGAGGAGATTTGCACAAACCAGTGATGTTTAAATCATACCTGATGATAATTCAGACAAACAAAAGAACATATACTGTATTTAGCATTTGCATCAATAGACGATAAGGTGTTTCATCTTTTTGGCTAAACCCACTTTTCTGATTTTGTAGCAACAGGAGTACTTCCTTGAAGCTTATTCCTGTCAATAAGAAGCTCTCTGGAGTACTTCAAATTCCCAATCTCTGGAGAGGTAACTTTCCAGTTAAACCGTTGGAGTGAAGGTTTCTGTAATGTAATTAACAAAAACCACACCAAAAATGGTTATCTCAGCACATTATCAGATTAAAAATGTCATTGCAAAAGTTTGAAGCTCTTTTATTACATTTTATTATCACAATGCTTGTCAAATTCCCAATCTCTGCCGCGGAATCGGTCCTGTTAGATGATTGTTTCCCAAGTCTAAGTCGTAAAATGAAATTATTTTATTTTTCTTTCTCCTCCAACGGCAAATCTTTCTAATTTGTGTTGTAGCTACCTAATTTTATTGTCGTTATAAAAAAACTAATTTTATCGTGTGGGGTTCAAACTAATTAAAAAACATATAACTTTTAGTTTGTTTTGTAATTTTTATAAGTGTATGGTTTTAATGTGGAAGCTGAGTTAGTCCAGGGTGTTATGTTGGAATTCATGCAAGCTCGCGTATTTGATGAACACATAATGATCATTTTACATCATACCACTACTGTCAATTGCATGTGTTACAGCGTTCGCATCAACTACTAGTTCAGAATTAGACCCAGACGGCTTGTAAGGACCGTTCCAAGTTTGTCTTCTGGGACGCGGACGCGTATCACTCAACATAAGCTGTCATGACACAAAACCTGTTGAACGGTTAGTTAGATTAAGTACTAGACATGCCCCCTAATTACGGGTAACTTCGAATACTATGTAGTATGTACTCCAAGTGTTGCGTGTTTTATTATGACATTGTCTAACTTATTTGAAATAAATAACATTGCGTGTTTGAATTCAATCAGAACCAACCTTACCGCAGGAACTGTGGAAGAAGTTAACCGTTGATATAGAAGTCAACCGAACCATCTGAATCTGAACTAGACAAGTTTCTCTTAAACCGTACCAGATTTCAGAACAATCAAACCGAAACCTGAGAGTTTCCCTTCTAATTGAGAACTGAATTTGATGAATCCGAGCTCAAAACCAAATTGGAACCGAAATATCGCTGGTTCAAGTTTTGTATGTCACGAATCGAACCGGAGCTGGTTTAAATCACACCGAACCATCTGTTTCTCTTTTACGGTTACCAAGCTCCACAGCCCACAAATAATCAAACCGAAACCCGCATTTCCTTTTAACTGAACAGAACCATCTGAATTGAATTTGGTATAAACCAAAATGGAACCGAAATGTCGATCCCAAACCGACGACGACCTCGATAACATATAGGGAGGCACAAATGGCGGAGCACGACGAGCTTCTCGCGTTCGATCGCTTGACGATGAAGCCGAAGAACAACATAAATGTTCATCTACCGAGAAAACCATCAATCTCGGAATTTCCTGGTCAATGGCGATTACCACAGTTCACATTACCGATGGAATCTGTCCCATCTTCTCCTCAGTTTCGAGAAGAGCTTACAATCTCGATTTTTCATACTGTAAGTCAACCAAACAATTGACCCACGCCGCTAGTACCGGACGTCTCCGGGACGGAGTTAAAGTGACGGCGACTGTGAATCCGCATTCGTGCTCGGAGGCGGCACAGCCAGAGGAGCGGAAGAGCTTGGCGGATTTTTGGGTGGAAACTGAAGATTTATTGAGATCAGACGGCGGAGATGGAGGACCGCCTCGGTGGTTCTCTCCGTTGGAATGTGGCGCACGAGCTCCAGGATCTCCTCTTCTCCTCTACATACCTGGTGATTGTGATACTCATTTTGATCGATTTTGCTATCAATTTGTGAAATTTAGTTAACAAAACTCAGACTTTCAAAAATTTCAGGGATCGATGGTACTGGTTTAGGACTCATTCGCCAGCATAAGAGGCTTGGAGAGTAAGTAACTGCTTGATTCCAACTTCATACCAATCTTCTTTTATCTCCTGCTTCTTCAGAAAGATATATGAATGTTTAATTTTTTTTCAAAGAATTGTAATAAATTGACTCCCAAGACATAAGAAGAAATCTAGTGGTTTAGAGTTTAAAGACTCTTTTGTTTGTGATCACATAGTCTTTTGTTTCCAAAGGATGTTTGACATATGGTGCCTTCACTTTCCAGTCACTGATCGAACCCCTGCTCCAGGTGCTTTTCCTGCTGTCTCATTACCGTTTTGTCATCAACCGAATTAGACCCACGTGGATGAAAATCTTTCTGTCGTGTTGTGTGGTGTTATGTCATTTTCAGACATTGTGAAGCTGATTGAGAGGACGGTTAGGTCAGAGTACTACCGGTTACCAAATAGACCCATATATATATTTGGAGAATCTATTGGAGCTTGTCTTGCTCTAGATGTTGCAGCGAGTAACCCGACATCGATCTTGTCTTGATTCTTGATTCTTTCTCTTTCTCCTGATGCAGTAAATTTACTTGTATCAGTGAGTCTCTGGCTTTGTATTTTAGAAAACTTCAAGCATGCCTACTTTTATCGTCGTGGAAAGAAACTTGATTACACTTCGGATTACATATTGCCTACTCCATTTGAGCTCAAAGATTTTGAAGAATCACAAAGGTAAGTCAGTTGTCGCATCAATCAAAGTATTTTGTTATAATGGCTTCTGCTTCTGAAGTTTTATTTTGTGTGGTCCAGATTGTTCACCGCTGCTATATCTTTCAACTCTAGAAAACGGTACAGTGGTAAGATCAGTTGCAGGAATACCTTCAGAGGGTTCTCTATGTTGGCAATCACCTGTTGCTTGGTCTCGACTTTCGACCACCAGCAATTCATGTCTTGAAAGAAAGGAACATTATGTTGCGTGGACTTGCACATCCAATGATGTTTAGCAAGAAGAAAGGCTCAAAGCTCCCTGATATGCAGGTGTTCGGTTCACTTAGGATAATAGGCGCTGTTCCTGTCTCGGATATGAATTTCTACAAACTACTTCGTTCAAAGGCTCACGTGGTTTTGTATCCTGGAGGTGCCCGTGAAGCTCTGCACAGAAAGGTAACCAATGCTGGTATTTTCCATGTTTGGCCATTTCTTGTTGATTTTTACATGTAAAGTTAAAAACACACGGTTTATGTAGGGTGAAGAACACAAGTTGTTTTGGCCACAACATTCAGAGTTTGTAAGGCTAGCATCTAAATTTGGAGCAAAAATCGTTCCTTTTGGCGTTGTTGGAGAAGATGATATCTGTCAAGTAAGCCAAAATCTCTTCGATTTTGTTTCAGTCGGTTTTCGAGCAAAGTAATATGAGGAATTGAATGATTTCTCAGATGGTTTTGGATTACGATGATCAAATGAAGATCCCTTTCCTGAAGAATCTCATAGAAGAGATAACACAGGACACAGTTAAGCTGAGGTATTTGAGTTTTTCAATCTTTTCATCTTTTGTCGACGTTACATGACTTTTGATCTTTGAATCTGAATCTGGTGATGCTAATATGATTTAGGAACGACGAAGAAGGCGAGGTCAGAAACCAAGATTTGCATGTGCCTGGAATAATTCCAAAGATTCCGGGACGGTTCTACATATATTGTGGGAAACCAATAGAAACGAAAGGTAGAGAGAAAGAGCTAAACGATAAAGAGAGAGCTCATGAGTTTTACTTGCAAGTCAAGTCAGAAGTAGAGAGATGCATGGAATATCTGAAGGTGAAAAGAGAATGTGATCCTTACAGAAACATATTCCCGCGGTTGCTCTATCAGCTCTCACATGGTTTCACTTCCGAAATCCCAACCTTTGATCTCCGACATGAGTAAATTAACTAGTTGTATACTGTAGCTCATTTGTCGTTCCAAAAGGACTAATCTTATTGTGTGGGGTTCAAACTAATTAAAAAAAAAACATAAATTTGGGTTTGTTTTGTAACTCTTAAAACTGTATGGTATAAATGTGGAAGATGAGTTAGTCCGGGTATTTATGTTTAAATCCATGCAAATTTTGGTTTCTAATGAACACGGTATGATAGTTTGAGGTGTTTTCGTAAATAATGTTTACTTTTGGGGGTGGAAGTTACAATTCTACGAGGGTTTATTTTGTGACTGTCGTAAGTTTTGGGGTTCAAATAAAAGGGGATCACACCTATTACACTTTTACCAAAACAACATCATCATAATTCATAACAAGACTAGGGAATTAGCTCATTTTATTCTCCAACTATTTGCAATGAGAATTTTTATTCCTCAACTATCACTTGCTCATTTTAATTCCTTAAGTGTGAGTTGACTGCGCAAAATTATGATTAAAAAGTCAAACTTTCAAAAATAAAAACCAAATGTTAAATAAATTTGTAAATACATCATGATTTTCACCACTATATCTTAAAAATTTCTAAATAAATAATTTAAGATAACTTTTTAAGATATATATTGATTAAATGAACGGATCCAGTGGATTACGAAGATTAAATATGATCCTAATTTAATATTTCTGTCAAATAATCTATCAAAAATTTTATTTGAATTTTATTAAAAATCATCAAAAAGATTCATAAATTTTTATTTTGATTTTTTTAGTTTTAACAATGAAAATTATGATGAATTTATTATTTTATTTAATATTGTATGTTTATTTTCGAAAGTTTGACTTTTTAATCATAATTTTGTGCAGTCAACTCATACTTGAGGAATTAAAGTGAGCAAGTGATAGTTGAGGAATAAAAATTCTCATTGCAAATAATTGGGGAATAAAATGAGCTAATTCCCAACAAGACTACTAACTCTACTGATAGATTATAAAGTTTAGTGAAGATTCTTCATACATTACAGACTGAACCGAACTGAAATTGAATAACCGGGCTGTGAACCGAGTTAAACACCAATTCCTTAGTCACCAGCTGAATGAATCCTTACACTTCATTCTCTCAGTTTTGGTGTTGTATGAACTCTATATCTCTTCCTGCACACATTTCATTAGACATATTTTGTTCTACTATGATCAAGCATCGATTCTGGACCTTGTGAAAAAGTAGAGCAGGGAGAGATTTATTTTTACCTTGCAGAGAATACTGTATTTTTTGAATCAGAAAGGCAAAAGTGAGGGAGAAACTCATACGCAAGGAACGGATGAAGAGAATGACCCACAACCAGAGCAACTTTTCTTGCATTGTTTTCATATACCCATAAACAAACAATAAGTAATAACTAAACTTTTGCATAAACCATCCGAATTTGGTATAAACCGGAATGTCGATCCCAAACCGACCTCGATAAACTAAAGAGAGGATCGCTCTTTTCTCATGAGCACGACGAGCTTCTCGTGCTCGATCGCTTGAAGATGCAGTCGGAGAACAAAAATGTTCGGAATTTTCTGCTCAATGGCGATTACCACAGTTGGCATTACTGATGGAATCTGTCCCATCTTCTCCTCAGTTTCGAGAAGAGCTTACAATCTCGATTTTTCATACAGTAAGTCAACCAAACATTTGACCTCCGTCGCGTATGATCGGCTTACAGATTCAAAATTCGGAGCTAGCACCAGACGTCACCGGGACGGAGGGAAAGTGACGGCGACGGTGAATCCGTATTCGTACGCACAGCCAGAGGAGCGGAAGAGTTTAACGGATTTTTGGGTGGAAGCTGAAGATTTCTTGAGATCAGACGGCGGAGATGGAGGTCCGCCTCGGTGGTTCTCTCCGTTGGAATGTGGCGAAGGAGCTCCAGGATCTCCTCTTCTCCTCTACATACCTGGTCCGTCTCCGTCCTTCGAAATTTAAGGCTGTAATTGATAGTCATTTTGATCGATTTTGCTATTGATTTTGCTATCAGTTTGTGAAATTTAGTTAACAAAACTCAGAAATTCAACACTTCAGGGATCGATGGTACTGGATTAGGACTCATTCGGCAGCATAAGAGGCTTGGAGAGTAAGTGTTGTTTGATTCCAGTTTCACTGGATCTTCTTTATAGTTTGAATGTTTAAAAAACTTACATTTATCAAGAATTGGCTTCAAGAAAGACTCTTTTGTTTATGCTCACATAGTCTTTTGTTTCCAAAGGATGTTTGACATATGGTGCCTTCACTTTCCAGTCACTGATCGAACCCCTGCTCCAGGTGCTTTTCATACTCTCTCGTTACCATTTTGTAACCAGCCGAATGAATCTCATGTGGATGAAACTCTTTCTTTCGTGTTGTGTGGTGTTTTGTCATTTTCAGACATTGTGAAGCTGATTGAGAGGACGGTTAGGTCAGAATACTTCCGTCTACCAAACAGACCCATATATATAGTTGGAGAATCTATTGGAGCTTGTCTTGCTCTAGATGTTGCAGCGAGTAACCCCGATATCGATCTTGTGTTGGTTCTTGCTAATCCAGGTACGTAAAAGGAGACTACTAGTTTTTTTTTTGTGTGGTAAAATCTCATGGAATGTATGCATATTGTCGTGTGCTCATAATAGACTATGTTTGATGCAGTCACACGTTTCAATAGCTTCATCTTGCAACCTCTGTCGAGTCTACTGGAAATATTGCCTGACGAAGTTCCCAGCTTGATAGAAGAAAATTTTGGGTTTAAACAAGGTCAAGTTTCAACTCCTCCTTTGTATATCTTCAACGTATATTGCTTCAAATTCAGGGCTAACTGTGTTTTTATTATATAGGTTATCCGGCAATGTTGGAGAGTATGCTGAATGAAACTGATGCCACGCAGATGGGTGGAGGGCTCTTAGGAGACTTGTTTGCAACTTCAGCTAATCTTCCTGTAAGACTCTACTTTAGGAGGCTAATGATATATGTGTTTAACTAGTAATGTGTTCGTGTTTGTTATTTATATTTTACTTTCTCTCTAGTTATGTATAAACTCATGTTAACAAATTATGTACAGACTATGATTAGGATCCTTCCTAAGGACACACTTGTATGGAAGCTTCAACTGCTTAAGTCTGCTACAGCATCTGCTAACTCTCACATGTTCACAGTCAAAGCCCAAACACTTATACTTCTAAGGTTCATAAACTTCTCTGTTTCATCATTAATTATATTGTTTGTAAAGAATTGTATTAGCTGGAAGCTGAGCTGTAGCTTTTCTTTATGGCTATTGCAGTGGGCGTGATCAATGGTTAATGAACAAAGAAGACATCGAACGACTCCGTTGTGCACTGCCGAAAAGCGAAGTCCGTCATTTTGAGAATAATGGACAGTTCCTCTTCTTGGTACGGTGCTCTTTCTCCTAATTCAAGAAGTCTCTGGCATTTGTATTTTATTAAACTTTAAGATTATGTTAATCTACAGCTTGATTGATCTTATATTTATGTCATGTTAGGAGGATGGGGTAGATCTGGCGACTATCATCAAGAGTGCCTACTTTTATCGCCGTGGAAAGAAACTTGATTACATTTCGGATTACATTCTGCCTACTCCTTTTGAGCTCAAAGAGTTTGAAGAATCACAAAGGTAAGTCAGTTATCCCCATCAATATTCTTGTGTCAAACAATTAGAATGTAGTGAAAATATATTCTATAGTAACTTTGCTTCTGCTTCTGCTTCTGAGGCATGATTTTCTCTGGTTCCAGATTGCTAGCCGCTGCTACTTCTCCAGTATTTCTCTCAACTCTTGACAACGGTACAGTAGTAAGATCACTTGCAGGAATACCTTCAGAGGGACCTGTTCTCTATGTTGGAAATCACATGTTGCTTGGTATCGAAATGCGTCTAATAGCAATTCATTTCTTGAAAGAAAAGAACATTATGTTGCGTGCACTGGCACATCCAATGATGTTTACAAAGAAAATGGGCTCAAAGCTCCCTGACATACAGATGTTCGACCCACTTAGGATAGTAGGAATTGTTCCTGTCTCGAATATGAATTTCTACAGACTACTTCGTTCAAAGGCTCATGTGGGTTTGTATCCTGGAGGTGTCCGTGAAGCTTTGCACAGAAAGGTAACTAAATAAATGATTGTATTTTCCATGTTTGGCCCTTCTTGTTAATTTTTGAGGCTTTACATATAAAGTTAAAACACACACATTCTTCTGCAGGGTGAAGAATACAAGCTGTTTTGGCCAGAACATTCAGAGTTTGTAAGGCTCGCATCCAAATTTGGAGCAAAAATCGTTCCTTTTGGCATTGTTGGAGAAGATGATATCTGTCAAGTAAGCCAAAATCTCTTCGATTTTGTTTCAGTCGGTTTTCGAGCAAAGTAATATGAGGAATTGAATGATATTCTCAGATGGTTTTGGATTACAATGATCAAATGAAGATCCCTTTCCTGAAGAATCTCATAGAAGAGATAACACAGGACGCCATTAAGCTGAGGTATCTCAATTTCTATCTCTTTTCGAGGTTATATAACTTTTGATTTCTGATTCTGAAATCTGGTGATGATAATATTATAATTTAGGATCGGTGAAGAAGGCGAATTGGGAAACCAAGATTTGCATGTGCCCGGAATAATACCAAAGATTCCGGGACGGTTTTACATATATTTTGGGAAACCAATAGAAACAAAAGGTAGAGAGAAAGAGCTAAACGACAAAGAGAAAGCTCATGAGGTTTACTTGCAGGTCAAGTCAGAAGTAGAAAGATGTATCAAGTATCTCAAGGTGAACAGAGAGAGCGATCCTTACAGAAACATACTCCCGAGGTTGCTCTATTACCTCTCCCATGGTTTCACTTGTCAAATCCCAACCTTTGATCTCCGAAATCAATAAATTATCTCTAGTTACTAGATTTGTGTTGTAGCTCTCTATTGTATTTTTACCTCGCTAGATTAAAAACATAAGTTTGGGTTTGTATTAACTTTTGAAAGTGTATGGTTTTAATGTGGAAGCTGAGTAAGTCTGGGTATTATATTGAAATTCATGTAAATTTTAGTTTTTAATGATCGTTTACGTTGTCGTTGAGGGTTGTGACATTTTTTTCATCAAGAAATTGAGTTAGTTTGCAGTGTTTTCGTGGATTACTGAGGAAGAACCATACAACTAAACACTCACTTAACTTTTGCATAACCAGAAGAGACGAACATATAAACCACAATATAGCACTACTGAGAAACAGCACGCAAGTATTCAGCAACTGATGAGCTTTAATTTCATAACGCACAAGATAGAAAGGGATGACACATGAGCAACGGTGTTAGGGATGAGCTGAGTGATGGTTTCACCTTGGAGCTATAGCATAACAAACCCAACAGTGAGCTCCACGAGGATGTGTTTAAAACCAATATACTCTTGACCAAAATGAGTGACTGCTGCATGTTCCTGCGCATTGGAAAAGACTAACTAGCAAGAGAACTCTGGCTACTGCGAATAGCCAAGAAATCTTAGTGATGGTAGTAGAATCAAGATTAAAATGCAGAAAGTGAATACGCATTGGCAAAGACTAACTATTGTGAGTTTCCAAGATATAACGAAAGTATAACAAAAACTCAGAGAGATGCAAATCTGAGGACAGAGCCACCAAACACTAGCTTTGTACTTGTTACGGAAGTATCAGTGAGCTTGATAGCAACTGTCATTAAAGGCCAACAATTGGAGCAAACATGAGCTCCAGAGCAACATTATCTAACACGGTCAGAAGAAACCATTATTATCCTGAGGAAACAGAAGAGATGTTCCTAGTATGTGTTAAGAAAACCTGGATGCGAGTTTCTTATCTGATAAGAGGCTAACAATCAATGGAGAAAATACAAAATTAACCTAACTTCTTCTCAGCAATCAAGCACAAGACAAGAGACGGTAAAAAACGACCCAAAGGCAAATACTTTATTATTATCTTTGTAATTCCGGAAACAACTAACAACATAAAGGACCAGAGAGGACTCCTACGATCTTATTCTTATGCAATAGAATAAAATTACAAAGACTTGATTAGTCTAAGAT
Source organism: Noccaea bulbosa (assembly GCA_900406535.1). NCBI lineage: Eukaryota > Viridiplantae > Streptophyta > Magnoliopsida > Brassicales > Brassicaceae > Noccaea > Noccaea bulbosa. The sequence continues at coordinate 2,872 of OVBJ01000431.1, read as the reverse complement.
TTTGGTTTCTCCAACTCCTCCCGAGTCTCCTGACCACCACCAGGCATCTTCTCCACTCGCTTCAAAACATCTCTTCTTTCTTCCCCGGACAGTTTGAAATCGGCTGGCCTCACCAAGCGCGTCACCAAGCCGGACGGTAGGAAATCGGATGGTGCCACCAAGCGCGTCACCAAGCCGGACGATTTGAAATCGGATGGCCTCACCAAGCTTGGGCAATATCCATCTTCCTGAGGGTAATTAGCTTTAGCAACTTGGCTAGCAGCAAATTTGCAATTTTTTGCCTTGGTATCACTAGGAGACGATGCCATGACGATGGTAAAGTTTTCAAGCACAAGAGTCGTGTCCTTGATAACAATAGGCCATTGATTGTGAAAAAACCTAATCTAACATAGTATCAAGATTTTAATTTAATTAAATTTCATAATTAACATATAACTTGTTAAAATTAAAAGATTATATATTATGTGGAAAATATAAAATCTATAAGAGATAAGAAAATTATATATGTAGATTGAATAAAGTTAATTTGATTGGTTCATATCAGCATTAAATATTTTACAAATTTTAAAATTGTATTATCAATAAATATAAATATATATAAGATAATCAAATTATATATATTTGTACTAACAACAAAAATATTAACTTCATCTACCATTAGAAATATTTTTATTTTTTTAGTCAAATTATGAAATCTAATTTTTTTTATCTATTACTTATGAAAACTAGAAATATTTGATATATGATTGATCCACATAGGTATTATACATATCAAATTTTAATAAATTATTAAAATTAAAAGATTACCTATTAATGACATATTTACGTTTTTAATGTCAATGGAAAATGGAAAATCTATAAAAAATAAAGAAATTATGTATGTGAATTGAAAAAAGTTCATTTGATTGGTCCACATCATCATTAAATATTTTACAAACTATAAAATTGTATTATCAATAAAAATGTATAAAAGATAACTAAATTATGTAAATTTGTATTAACAACAAAAATATTAATCTCATCTAACATTAGAATATTTTTTATTTTTGTAGTCAAATTAGAAAATCTAATTTTTTTTTTCTATTACTTATGAAAACTGTAAGTATTTGATATATGATTGGTCCACATAGGTATTATACATATCAAATTTTAATTTAATTAAATTTCTTAATTAACATATAAGTTATTAAAATTAAAATATTACCTATTAATTACATATTTATGTTTTTAATGTCAGTGAAAAATGGAAATTAATCTATAAGAGGTAAAAAAATTATGTATGTGGATTGAAAAAAATTAATTTGATTGGTACAAATCAGCATTAAATATTAATTTCTTAATTAACATATAACTTATTAAAATTAAAAGATTATCTATTAATGGCATACTTACGTTTTTAATGCAGTGGAAAATGAAAAATCTATAAGAGATAAAAGAATTATGTATGTGAATTGAAGAAAGTTAATTTGATTGGTCCACATCAGCATTAAATATTTTACAAATTATACAATTGTATTATCAATAAAAATATATAAGAGATAAGCAAATTATGTAAATTTGTATTAACAACAAAAATATTAACCTCATCTAACGTTTAGAAATATTTTTTCTTTTTGTAATCAAATTAGGAAATCTAATTATTATTTTTTCTATTACTTATGAAAACTGGAAGTATTTGATATATGATTGGTCCACATAAGTATTATACATATCAAATTTTAATTTAATTTATTTTTTAATTAACATATAACTTATTAAAATTAAAAGATTACTTATTAATGACATATTTACGTTTTTAATGTCAGTTAAAAATGGAATATCTATAAGAGATAAGGAAATTATGTATGTTGATTGAAGAAAATTAATTTGATTGGTGCACATCAGCATTAAATATTTTACAAATTTTAAAATTATATCTTATTATTTAATTCAATGTGAAATAAATATTAAAAGGAAATTTTATCTTATTTAATATTATTTAAATACTAAATAAGATATTATTGAAATAAATATTATTACGAAATATTATTGAAATAAATATTATTTAATTGTATCTTATTTATTTAATTCAATATTCACATTACGAAAAGGAAATTTTATATATATTAAGTTATAGCCTTCATGATTTAATTGTCTGTTTTTATCTTTTATTTAAGCTTTCTATCTCATTAAGAAATAAAAAAATACTGTCTGTGAAAGTTCAAAATATCAGTGAAGAATATTTAATTCTAGATCAGTTTGATTGAAATCGAATTTATTATTGCAACATGTGTCTAAAATTTGATCAAGTGATGACATATGTCAACACAAAAAAATTGTAATTATGTAATAACAGAAATAGAAAAATTAACAAAAGAATTGTAAAACAACTAAAAATGGAAAGAAAAATTTATAATGGTCTGAGGCAAAAGTATAATTGAAAAATAAACAATATAAATAGAAAAGTGACAAAAAATTTCTTTTTAATAATAGACCGATATTCTAATTTTTAATAGTTTAATATTTTTTTTGTTACGGAAAACAATATTTAAAATAATATCATCAATTGGAATCTTTTAAACCGGAATAATCAAAGTTTCATGAATTAATTAGTCAATCTAATTTAAACACATGTAAANNTTCATTTTTCATATCATGAATTCAAAAAAATGTCAATTATAATTAAAATTTAAAAGATTACCAATTTTATTTGTTTAAAAATTTATTATCGGATTTTTAATATTATTTAACTTACTTTAAAAAAATTGATTTTATTTTATTTTTTCATAACTTATTTCAAAAACCTTAAAATAAACCCGCGTATACGCGGGGCCTAATCTAGTTATCAATAAAAATATATAAGAGATAAGCAAATTATGTAAATTTGTATTAA